>VMDO01004648.1:0-122407 GCA_007922755.1 Pedetes capensis | reverse complement strand
GCCTTCTTCTTTGTTTCCAACCTTTGCATTCCAGTCACCAGTGATTATCAGTATGTCTTGATTGCATGTTTGATCTATTTCAGATTGCAGAAGCTGATAGAAGTCTTCCCTTTCTTCATTTGTGGCCTTAGTGGTGGGTGCATAAATTTGAATAATAGTCATATTAACTGGCCTTCCTTGTAGGCGTATGGATATTATTTTATCACTGACAACATTGTATTTCATGACCGATCTTGAAATGTCTTTTTTGATGATGAATGCAACCCCATTTCTCTTTAGTTTATCATTCCCAGCATAGTAGACCATATGACTGTCTGACTCAAAATGGCCTATGCTGGTCCATTTTAGCTCATTGATGCCTAGAATGTCAATGTTTATGCGATCCATTTCTCTCTTAACGATTTCTAATTTGCCTAGATTCATACTATGTACATTCCATGTTCCAATTATCAATGGATGTTTACAGTTGTTTCTCCTCATTTTGAGTCGTGTCACATCATCATGTTGAGCACCCTGGGGTTTTACTCCATTTCCCTCATCACGGTAAACTCTACTTGGAGGAGGCAACTCTTCCCCAGTAGTCTTTTGAGTGCCTTCCAACCTGGGGGCCTCATTTTCCGGCACCATATCTGACAGTGTTTCTTTGCTATCCATAGGGTTTTCAATGGCTAGTTGTTTAGGGAGTGGCTCGCCAGGTCCTACTCCCTGATATTGTCCATAGTGGTTTATTATATAAGTTTCCTAGTACCTGGGCACTGAGGTGCTTTGAGAAATAGATATTTTTCCCTAATATGTACAAGGATGCCAAGGGGATAAAATGTTCTGGGAATCACTAATAAATTTTGTGCTCCCAGGACATTTGCTTATCACTGCAAGGAAATTTCTAATTGGGCAGAACTTTGAAAAAGATATTTTGTGCAATAAGCTGGCTTTTCCTTCCATGATCTTATTCCTATAAGGTAAAGAAGGGAAAGAAAGGAAATGTGCACAAATACAGAGGAATATGTAATATAATATTGTGAAAAACTCATTATTTCCTTTAATCAGTAACTAAAATTCAATCTGTCCCTTCTTCATGCAAATTTAGGAAATTTTCAATTTATAAAAAATAATAATTACATTCACCTGCATATTGTTTATCAGTCAACCTTTATTTCATCTTTCCCCAATAATCTTATTTTGCTAGTAGTCATTTAATGTATAACTTAATGGGCTTCATTATGACATTCCCTTACATGCATATGGTACATTTCTTATGTTCATCTCCCCCATTACCCTGTCATGGTGCCCTTCGCCTACCCCCTTCCTCTCCACCAATGCTCAACTCTTTTCTTTATTTTAAATGAGGTTGATCAAGGGTTTCTTTTAACCTCAATCCATTTGATCCAACTTCTTTATCCTACCCAGGGAATGAGTACAGTATATTCATACACAAATGTGACCTCACATTGTCACTTTTATTCATAATCATGTTCAGATTCGAACTCAAACTCATAAAGAAATCTACCTACTATGGAGAATCTACATGTAGACACTTGTCTCCATCACTGAAGGAGATAGAGAGGCTGGGATGAGGTGAGGGGTGAGCTACGATGGTGGGAGGAGGCAGAGGAGGAGCTCTGAGGGCTGGGGAGAGATGGAAATCAGGCAGGGATTCATCAGAAAGATGTAAAAGTAATAATTAGACCATGGCAGTGGTGTCTCCGGTTGTGGGGAAAAAACCCAGAAGGCATCAAAGCCTGAGTTAGAAAAAGCCTGATACTGAGACTGGGAGGTTTACAGTGATGTCGACGCTCCAAGGGTATGAGGCACGAGGAAGCTGAAGAGGGACAGGGAGGTGTGCCATGGACAGGGAGGCATGCCATAGCCACACACAATCCAGGTAGGGACAGCAGACATGGCCTAGGAGTGTCTCAGAGAACAGAGTGCTAATGAGAAAGAGAAAGAAGGGAGGAGAAAGGCGTGGCCGACAAAAGGAAGGAAGAATTGATCCTGGTAAAACAAGGGCCAAGCCCTGCAGGTGCAGGTTACCCAGTACCTCTCAATGCCTGGAGCCAAATGCTGGCACAACCAACAGACTTCTCTTACCCTGCATTCATCTATTTCAGCAATATGCTGAAATAATCCCTATAGAATTATGTCCTTCATCATCAGAACCTCCCTCAGTGCCATCCCAACCCCTAAGTGACACCCACAAAGTCACCTGCTCTAGTACCCTCATCTCTCTAAACCCCATTGGCACCATCTCCAAATCAGCCCCTTCCATGCCAAGCAGATGCCTCACAGGGTTGTTGTGAGGGTTAAATGAATTAATATGCATTAAAGGACTTCTAAGTCTTTTGCCTGGAATATTGTGAAAGCTCAAAAGTTTTAACTGTGAGTGCAATTATTTTCTTATCCATAAATAAAATGCATGTCACTGATATGTTCAGTCGCTATTGCTTTCTTGGCTCCAAAGTTTGAGAAGCCAGTTTCCTACTGACTGAAACATCAATGCCAGATGACTGATTTCAGAGGAATTATTTCCACCACTGATAACTCCTTAGATTCCTCCTTTTCTAATACCCAGGTGCCTTAGGAATACCTCATTTTGACAATCTCACCTATTCTTTTTCTCTTTCCCTAGTAAAAATATGCTATGTGTTTGCATTTTTGTATATTCTTAGCACCTTGTTGTTGTTGTTAGGTGCCGTCGAGTCGGTGTCCGACTCATAGCGACCCTCTGTACAACAGGGGAAACACTATTGTCAGTGATTCTCTGCTGTTCCTAGGGTTTTCAGTGGCAGATTGATTTTTGGGAGGGGGTTGCCAGGTCCTTCTCCCATCTTAGCACCTAGCAAGGACTTTATGCATGGTATTGTTGTTGTTAGTTGCCATTGAGTTGTGTCCTATTCATAGGGTTTTCAAGGCTGATTGTTTCAGGATTGTGTCAGGAGTGGACTGCCACGTCCTTCTCTTGTTTATGCAGTGCTGGGGATCAAACCTGGGTCCTCAGAGAGTGCGGCGCAGCACTCTATCAACTGAGCTAACCCCAATCCTGTACTTTACATATTGTTGTTGCTGTTATTAGGTGCAGTCAAGTCAATGTCCGACTCATAGAAACCCTATGTACAACAGATGAAACACTATTGTTGTGCTTCTCTGCTATTCATAGGGTTGTCAATGACTGATTGTGTTTTGGGAGTGGGTTGCTGGGTCCTTCTCCAAAGCCTACAGCACCTAGTGCTCCCAGGAAGTCTCCCATCCAAGTATTAACCAGGTTCAACCTTGCTTAGCTTCTGAGATCTGATGGGATCAGATGACACAGTCATACAGCTGCAGGCTCTACTTTACACATAGAAGGTTTTTAATGAATGTTGAATTTTATTACCCTTTTTCTCACCTCAGTTTACCATCATTACCTACTATGTCCTTAATCTCTCCATAAATCATAAATCTTTTTTCAGAGGAAATAAGTGTCATGTAGTCTTATGGTTATTTGCAGTAACCATCAGATCTGTCATTTCAAATTCTTTGAACAAGGTATTCTAAAATACATTGGAAGAAATAATCCCAAAATGATAAGATGAGAAAGAAGTAGACAATATAAGGTGTTGTGTCTTGTCGTCTCTAGGTCTATAATTTAAAAGCAATTTGAAGACAGGAAGGAACAAAACTATGTTCATAAATTTTCCCAAGATACTTGAGCATCCCACAATAAAGTGAAATCTAAGATATTAATTAGCAATGAAAATGCACTATATCACCAATGTTCCTACCTAATAATCTTCTCTGAACACCAGTTGTTTTTATTTTCAGCAAAAATGGCCCACGAACTCCTTCACACTGAAAGTCACCAATGAGATCTCCAAAATAGTTATTTGGCACAAGTGTAAATTTCTATTCACTATGATAATTATTTTAAAATAATACAGTGACTCTCCACAGCTCAGAGAACTTTAATAAAGATAGTCAAAGATAGGGAAATCAACCTTTTGATGAAACTGGAGTGGTTTCATTGAGTTAGGAGAGGCCACAAAGGTGATGAGATTTTTGTCTTTAAGTTCAAGAAGAGTTCTTATGACCAATGTACTCATCATTTACTACCCATGCCTACAGTGGACCACACAGGGGAAAACAAATTAAATGACACCAGGAAAGATTTCTATTCAACCAGAAGACACCAAGAATAAACTGCTTGAGGGAAGCTACTACTCTCCATCTCTGAAGTTCTGCAAGGAGACAATAAATGACTGTATCCTAGCAGGCTTTGGTCATCATCTATGTATGGAGACAATGACCTCTAGAGGTCCTTTCAAGTATCTGATGTGATGACTGCC
Source organism: Pedetes capensis (assembly GCA_007922755.1). Classification (NCBI taxonomy): domain Eukaryota; kingdom Metazoa; phylum Chordata; class Mammalia; order Rodentia; family Pedetidae; genus Pedetes; species Pedetes capensis. Next base: position 118,088 of record VMDO01004648.1, on the reverse strand, counting down.
TCACAGTGTTTACTGGTATCTCATTGATAACAGAAATAAATCGAAACTAGCATAAGGCTGAAGATCAACAAAGGTTGAGGAAAAGCAGGGATTAGTGGTAAAATCAAGTCCCCAATAGACATTAGAAGTGCCATCTACTAATATGATCATGTTTTAGTTCTGTCAAGATCAAAAGAAAAATGCATAAACTCATACTTTCTCATTGGGAGACTAAATGGTTAGAAATGAAATAAAGTTTCTTCCAGCAATTTAAGCAGAACTCAATCATCAGAGAAAATAAAAAGGTCAAAGCAGACTCCCTATTTAATCACATTTGCCAGTCTACCAACATACCTCCCACAGGCTGAAAGGCCCAGTGCTATGCCATACTGTTATGTGGGTAGCAGCGGTCTGTGAATAAGTCTCACACCTTCCTTCCTTTAGCCTGGGCTTGGAATTCCCAAATTTCTCCAATCTGGCCATCCAAGTCCCAACTACCTTTAAAGCCCCAACTCCGATGCCACTTTCCTTTCTTTTCTTTTTCATTTTTTACCCCAGCATTGTGTATTGAACCCAGGGCCTTGTGCATGCTAGGCAAGCGCTCTGCCACTGAGCTGTACCGCCATCCCCAGAGGCGACTTTCTCTATGAAGAGTTACCATATTCCCTGAGCTGGAATGTCAGAGCTCTGTGATCCCTGCTTGCCTCAGCTACAGACCACTGCCCACACTAAAGACTAGCAAAGTCAGACAGCTTGGCTGCTGGCCCCAGCATCTTCTCCAGCCTAGCCATCTTCCAGGGCTCTCTCCTCCTCCTCTCATGCTGGGTCCCAGGACACAGTCTCCATTTTCCTTTTCTCGGTCTCTCTAACTCATCACACCTTGCCGTTCACAGGGGTCAGCATATGATCTCCCTCCTGTTAGAGGGTCTTACTCTTCATCTGTGCCATATAGGTAAGGGGGAATGAATTTTGAAAACACAAGATCAAGGCTGGGTGCAGTGCCACAGGCCTATAACGCCAGCAATTTGGGAGGTGGAGGCAGGAGGATTGTAAATTTGAGGCCAGAGACAACCTGTATAACTTAGTGCGACCATCTCAAGATAAAAAGTAAAACATGAGCTGGGAGTGCAGTCCAGTGGTACAGCACTTGCAAAGTATGTGAAAGTCCCTGGGTTCAACAACCAAGTACTACAATAAATAAATAAATAAATAAATAAATAAATAAATCACCACAATATTATGATAAAGATGCAAATAGTCTCACAGTTTTGATTTTGGTTAATTCCGTTCTCAGATAGCAAGTGGAAGCCTTGTTTGGCTTTAGTTCCTGAAGTAAGAACCTACTAAATGTCAATCCCATCACCTCTTGCTCTATTAATGAAGGCCTATAGGCCCTTTTCATTCCAGAGAGATTCATTCAAGGGAGAAAAGCACATCTACCCTGATGTCAGGTGGCACAGCTGATCTCAAACAAACAACACCCAAACTAGTCGGTGTCCTCACACTCTCTCTGAAGGATATATTGTAGAAAACAGCCTGTGGCTCTGGAAGAGAGAATTCTGATTATCCTCGTCCAGACTTAATCACTACATCTTGTCCCTGAATTCAGCAGCTAAATGTCAAACAGTTAGAAACAGAGCTGAAGATACAGAAATTCCTATTTGCTATTCATTGATGTAATTTCCAAGATATTAACATTATTTTTCCATGGTCTCTAAGATGTTATGAGAGTCTAAAGAAAAGTTAAATGTGTTATATCAATGAACAATTAAATCAAGGCAGCCAACATTTATTTTTTGAACACCTACCAGATCTCTTGCATCAGTGCACAGCAATCATAATGGCTGAAATTTTCACATAATGCCTATTCAGTGCAGGACATGGGATAGGTAGAGAATATGAGGATGTACAAACACACTTTCTTGGTGGAATGTAAAATTCAGGGAAAAAAAGACTAATTCAGCTTTTAGAAATGCTACTGGAAAGCTGTCTGTAACTGTACCACTGTGGCATCCGGTCCCATCAGATCTCAGAAGCAAAGCTGATACTTGGATGGGAGAGCATGTGGGAACAACAGGTGCTGTAAACTTGGGAGAAGGACCTGGCATCTCACTCCTCAAAACAAAACAATCAGCCATTGAGAACCCTATGAATGGCACAGAAGCCCTAACAATACTGTTTTGCCTGATGTATATAGGGTCACTATGAGTTGGACAATGACTCAATGGCACCTAACAACAAACAATATTGGAGAGCCAGGTGCTGTGGCTCACATAGGTAATCTTAATGACTCAGAAGGTGGAGGCAGGAGGATTTCGAGTTCAAGGCCAGAGGCACCCTGTGTAACTTATCAAGACACAAAATAAAACTTAAAAAGGGGCTGGAGTGCAGCTCCGTATAGAGAGCACTTGCCTACCACATAGGAGGCCCTGGTCCTGGGTTCAACCCATCTCTTATTACTGGAAAGAAAAGAAGAGAAGGGAAAAGAGAAACTATGAGAATATTTCTATTTCTGTCTCTAAAAAGAAAAGGGACAAAGTCATTTGCCTGAGAAAGGATGCACCTAGAATTTGTAATGTATGAAACAGCCAGCAAGGTTACCAGGTAGCCATAGGTAAGAGAAACAGTCCATTAAGTTACCTGCAGAGCTCTGGTCCAGAGTGGCTCTGTGTGGACCAAGCTGAAGTTCCAAGCAGGGCTAGAAGCCTGATGGATGTAGTGTTTGGGTCTGTAGGGACCAAAGAAGTGACAGGCAACAGGGCAGAGCAGGCTGTCACTCAGCAGGCACAGAGCTGTATGGAACTTAGCCCAGCTAGACTGGACCTGAAGGTCAACAGCAGCAAAACTAATAAGTCTGCCAATTACTGAGCTGGCAATTATAAAGTTCTTTTTGACAGGCTGGGGAATGAGAAAAACCTATGTCCTCTCCTTTTTCCCTCTGCCCATAAATTTCATTCCATTACACTTAAAACAGCTCTGTGTGAGTGGACAGTATTATTCCCATTTTGCAGAGAGATCTAGATTTAACCTGAGCAAGATGAAGAAAAGATAGCTATGAGGCATGGATAACTTCAAGGTCTATGATTTTCTTTTCCATTTGAAGATCATTTTCCTTAATAGAGAACGGAATGCAAATGGGACTGTTTGTGCTTTCATTTGTCACCTGTTTCTTTCTATAAAACCACTTGCCCCATGAAATGAACCTATTCTTTGCTTATTCTTCTTGCTCTTCATTTTGAGTTATCTTTATTATCTCTGCATTTAAAAAGGAGTAGAGAGAAAATACTGAACTTTTGTTTTGTGAACACTTACTATGTGCCAAATATTTCATTTCTCCCTACAAAATAAATACAGTTTTATCATTACATAAAAAAAAAAAGAAGACACAGAGCAGTTTACCAACTTTACCATGGTCACAGGCATTCGTCATGCTAATTATCTTCTTGCAGTGCTGCTCACTGCACACTAGGGTCTTCTTCCTTGGTAAATGACTTTTTTCCCATTCATTCAAAATGCTTTGGATATGTATGTAGTTCCAGACTCTGTTCTGAAGAATTAGCATACACAGAACAGAAATCCTTGCACTTGTGAGGCTTAAATTCTAATGGTGATAGTCAGAATTATAAAACTAGGCACTTAAGAGGAAGAAGTGGGTTTTCTTTTATCTTATGAATGGGTGCTTTCAAAACCCAAACTTAGTGCCTTTGGTTCAAGATAAGATGGAGTAATCATATGCCAATTTTTTTTCCTACTGAACACAACTGTACATCCTCGACAGCATGCATGACATGGCTACTTGAGGTCTTGGAAAATCAAATATCAATTGGCACTATAGGAAGAATACCAGAAATCAAAAAATTACCCAACAACTGGCTTTAACCAAGACTCAGAAGCTCAAAACACAATATTAAAAATATCTAGTATACAAGTCCAAATTTCTCAGCAGACAGACAATCATGAAAATTTCAACTTGTATGGGAAAAAACAATCAACAGACACCAACAATGTGACGACACAGATGTTGGAATTATCTGACAAAGATTTTAAAGTAGCTATTATAAAAATACCCGAACAGGCAATCAGGAACACACTTGAAACAAAAGCTAAAATGTAAAGCATCAGCAAAGATAGAGAAGACCTCAAGAAGAACCAAATGGAAATTTTAGAACTAAAAATATATAACAGACAGAATAAAAAATATCTAGTGGATGAAGGTATAACCAGAATGCTAGTGACAAAGGAAAGATCCAGAGATCTTTAAGGTGACAAGAGTTAAGAAGTACCTCTTCTTCAGCCACAAGGTTTGCACCAGATTTCTAGGGCTCCACCTTGGAGCTGAGGAGTTTTTATAACCACAGCCCTCACTCTATGAATAGAGACTCTTCCTGTAGGTACTGTATTTCACTATTCTCTTTTTGTTCTTTCACCTCTCCAGTTTCCTATATTACATTCTGTCTGTTGACAAGATACATTTCTGATGAGAATGTAAAATGATAAGGCCATTTTGAAAAAATTGTCTGGCAATATTCCATAAAGTTAAACATACACCTATCCTGTGCCCATCAATTCTATTCCTGGCTATTTGCCTGAGAGAAATGAAAATGTAAATCCACAAAAGAACATGAACAAAATGTTTAGAGCTTTGTTTTTTTATCATAGTTATCTCCAAATTGGAACAACCCAAATGCCCATCAACAGAAAACATGTACTATATATTATTATATTTAACAAAGGTCTACTAGTCAGCTTAAAAAAGGAATATACTACTCACAAATGCAACAAAAGGCTACACTGAGTGAAGGAAGTCAGATACAAAATAACATATATTTTATGACTGCATTTACATGAAGTTCCAAAACAAGCAAATTTAATCTATGGTGAAAGAAATCAGAAGTGTGGTTGCCTTTGTGGGGTGATGAGGGGTGGAGGAAGTGTAGGAATTAACTGGGAAGGGAAGGAGCATGAGATAATATTTGGCAATTAAAATTTTCCCTACCTTGATAAAGGTGCCGGTTTCACCCTTGAAGGCCTTTGTCAAAACTCACTGAATAGGTGCCTAAGACATACATTGAAGTAGTGTGCTTTTTTGTTTGTTTGTTTTTTTCACTAGAATGTTATCTTTAGGGAATAATTTAGAGTCTGTGAACATCAGAGAAAGCCCACCATTTCTATCACCCTTTGCAAAATCTTGGCATAAAATACAGGGCATATGATTTCTAACTTCAAAATCTTAAACACAGGGTTAACGATACTTATCCCCCATAATTCCAAGTCATCTTCATATCTTCAATGAGTTCTTGGAGACAGCTTCTCCTGGCAATTAATTTGTATTCAAAAGACCTAATGGTGTAAATATTTCTTCATTTGAATTTACTTCATCTCAATATATATCATGGAGCATAACTGTGTGCAAGGTAAGTTGCTAAGTGATATAAGAAATCCAAGACAGATGATGTAGAGTCCTTCCCTTCAACGTGCATAGCATCTAGTGTAAGATAAGATATCAAATAACTAAAAAATAGGCAGAATATAATTTTCATTACAACACAATTGTCAAAATGTGGAATACTTATAATAAATTTGAGCAATGTTAGGTACTTCCTTTAACATCTTTGGTTGAAAGCCATTCTAAGTTAGTAACATAACTTTTTAAACTCCCACTCTGAGTCCATTTGATGTGCTATTTCTATGCTTCTAGCAAAAATAATTAGCAGACATTGAGGATTTCATTCCACCAGATCCCCATTCCTATTAGTCTTAATAATTTTAGCAAATGATCTCCAAAGAACATCGACAGATGATGTGCCTTATTCAGGAGGCTCCCATTTTATACAAGACAGCCAATGTGATTTTGTTCTAAAGAGGCATTAACTTCTTTCTAAGAGAATCAGAGAATCTAATTATCCTAAATATTATCTAAGCAGCAATCAGTATCCATATTCTTCCGCTGAATGAGCAGCCATGGAGTACTTCTTCCTTAAGAATGACCCATCAGTGTTTGAAAAATACTCTTGGTAGAAGTCACAGGCATAAATACTTCATTCCACAGGTAAACAAAAATTCTATAAGTGAACAACTCAGAATCTGGCTATATTTTTGGCTGTTTTTCCCATTTGTATCAGTATTAGCAATGTTTAAGAAAGAAAAGCAGGGAGAGGACGGGGCAAAAGTTGAGGTGATAAAGCCTACATATTTGGAAATCTAGGTTTCCAAGACCATTCCTTCTTTAGAACATAACTTGGCTGTTATTATCAGTCACGTAGAACTGTTAGGCTGCCCAACTGAAGAATAATGTGGAGTGTTTCAGATGCTGTCACTAGACTTTTGGGATTTTTTCTCCTTCCTCTTTTGGTCCTTTGTGACCTAAGAGGTATGAAATTTTTAGGTTTTGTTTAGCATTAGTAAGGCGGATATTGCAGTATATTCTAAAAGTGAAAACTCAAAACTCCAACTCTGAAATTAAACGGATTTCTAAAAATGGACACTATATCATTCAACCAAAGTCTGTCTCTTAGGAAGTGGGTGGGAATAAGACTCTCCCTCCCATCCTCCCTCCTCAAGCCATCACTGATGATGGATTGGAGATGTCAGCTTGTCAAGTCTTATTGGGTGCTACCTGATGTAATTCCACACTGAGGCAGTAAAAAATCTGTTTGCAATCAGCTCTTTTAATAAGTCCCAGCAAACAGGAGGAAAGCAGATCTGCTCAGTAAGATGCTTCCTCTGATACAGTGAGGGAAAAATAGCCCATGACAGAAGCTTGATATGGAAGAGACTTTTAAACAAAGAATAGTTCTTTCCTTAGAGAAACTGGAGAAAAATCATTTCCCTAGGGATTTGGGGATTCTAAGAAATATTATATTTCTATGTCTATGATTTAAAGCTGACCTAGACTCCACGCTCTTTGAAAAGAAGGTCAGATCCCTTCCACAAAACACTCCCATCCCACAGAGCCCTGCTGGGTCCTTAACATTCTATGGATTCTGAACTCTGAAGAATAAAACTGATGTTGTCTCTTAATCTCAAGCCCAAGTGGGACTCTGGGAGGCTAGCAAGCCTTCCACCTTCCCCCAAAAGGATAAGAAAGACTGGAGAAGATCAAAGATTGTGAGGATATATTATATAACACAAAGCATCTAGCACTTTAGAGAGAACATAAGAGTTTCCCTAGAGATTTCAGAATTCTAAAATTATGCTTATAATGAACTATTTCAAAATTATTAAGATCAAATTAGGAGCCAGATTCCTGAATATAGTAATCTAATCTTTTCAAATAGTCCCATCTATCATGCTTAATGCTCTGCTGCAGTACTATGGCTTAGGACTTATGGAAGTAGTTATGAGGCAGAGAGAAATGAACATAATGGTGTTCACTAACAAAAAGAGTCAAATTTTCTAAATGTGACAAAGTGAAATACTCTGAGAATAATCATTATATATGGATTCCTTCATTCACATTTCTGAATCTTCTCAGTTTACCATCTTCCGTGATACACTTCTAGACTAGCACATAAATGGCAGAAGGTTAATCCCAGATGCCTGGCTAGCAATATTCAAGTTAAACTGATTACATGATTAGACTGAGAAAATTGCTTCTTTCTGGTGGGAATTAATAAAATAATAACTGCCAAAGTTCTTAATGATATGAAGCTTTTCAGGAATAGTCTTGCATAGAAGGTTAAAATTTTGTCCTCATTTCTAACCCTCAGAACAAGAAACATGAAATAAAAACATTTGTTCAATATTTTGAATGAATGTGTGAATGATTGTATAGAAAAATGAATACGTGAATGAATGAGTTAATGAGTGGCTCCCTCAACTATTTTCTCCACTTTTTACAATAGGTACTGATTGTGCAGGTAAAAAGCAATCACATCTTGAGCAGGCCATGATAGCATACTCCTGTAATTCCAGCACCCATGAGGCAGGGACAGGAAGATTGTGAGTTCGTGGTCAGCCTGGGCTACATGAGTTCTAGGCCAGTCTGGGCTATGAGACTTGGTCTCAAATCCAAAATTAAAAAAATAATAATAATAAGCAAGCAAAGAAACAAATCATATCTTATGAAATCTGCGGCTTATGTTCTGAAAGAATGATCTCAGGAAACTCTGATCTTTCAAATGAGCAATTTAAGATTAAATGAGCTCCAGAAATATATTGCAAAATATGAACCCCTGATGACAAAGAAAAATAACCTTCATGATGACATCATAAGCCCAAGTCCTTTTCTAAGGCATTATAAATTTCCTGTCAATGTCCAGAGAATTTCAACTAGAAGATTTGTGGAAGCAGAAGAGGTTTTTCCTTATGTAATGTGGTCACTGAGATATGTTTTTTCCAGTACTTGCTTACTTTACCCACAATATCTACTTACAAATCATTACTCTGTCCCTAATGATCTGAGTCCAGAATCACTGTCTAACAGGCACAAAATGCTTTCTGTAGGAAAACAAGCAAAACAAAACAACAAAAACCTACAACTCGAATCTCAATAGTTGGTGACCTAAACCAACGCCAAGTTGAAAACTCCATGGGGACAAGATTGTTTCTAATTTACCTCTGTATCTACAGCAAGCTTAATACAAAGCTCTGCACAAGACAGACTCTTAATAAATGCCACTAGTTTAAATGCAGGTGTGGGGTAGGGTGCTGTAACAGGAAATAAATACTGTGTAAGTTTAGAGACACACCTGCAGCTATAGTCCTGTGGCATCCAATCCTGTCAGATCTTGGAAGGTAAGCAGGGTTGGGCCTGGTTAGTACTTGGATGGGAGACCGCCTGGGACCACCAGGTGCTCAGGTGCTGTAGGCTTGGGAGATGGGACCTGGCAACCCACCCCAAAAAACCAATCTGTCATTGAAAACCCTATGAACAGCATAGAAGCACTGACAATAGTGTTTCTCTTGTTGTATGAAGGGTCACTATGAGTAGGATACTGACTTGACGGCACCTAACAACAACAATAACAAAGTTTAGAGACAGAAGAGCACTAGGTGGGAAGGTGCAGTCAGAATACACTTCAGGGAGGACAGAGGTCTTAAAGAGTCTAATCTATGGAAATAATGGCTGTGTTGTAAGTCAACACTAATCTATGCACCCAGTATGAAAAAGCATTAAGCTCCCAGGGTCCACAGAAACCTCACAGAAGCACCTCACATGAGGGTTTCTGACTTTTAATATCTTACTCTTTGAGAAGGACCCCTGGTTGAACAGACCACACACTCCATGGTCATAGTGGACTCTGCCATGTGAAATGTAAGCTACTTTGTAAACAACGCAAAGAATCATTACATGTGAAATTGATGCTGAATTTTCCAAAAATGACAAAAGACAGGAATATGGAATGAAAGTTTAAAAAAGGCAGAAAGAAAGGAATGCTTTTAATGAAAGCAATTATTTCAATGGTAGAAATTCTTTCTCATATTTTTAGTTGAGGGATTAATCCATCTTCAGGAAATGAAGGTCGTATGATATTCTTCAGGACAACACATAATAGAGGGGAATTTGATGTTCCAAGTGTCCCTATCCATTATATTCCTACTCTGTGCACACACAGTAGTGTTAATTTTATAATCACTGGTCTTCAGGATTGAGAAAGTCCTTCTATTTGTTCACTGTTCTATTTGTCTCTGCATACTATGGCTACTTGATATGACTAAATATAAAATGTCTTGCTTCTTTGATCATAAAAATAAGAACTATAGAAAACTACTAAACTTTCTGCAACCACAGAAAACAAGAGTTCCCATTACAAGGGAAAAAGACCAGCATTTCCTATATAATAAGTGGATTTGAGTTATACTGGGACATATGTGCGTGTTCACTCAGTCATCACAGAAACTCTTAAATTTTGGAATTAATACCTCCATTTTACAATTGATAAAGGTGTGGATGGTTTTATATGAGTTAAACAGCTAGTAAATGGTTATGATTCTCAAGTCTAGTTGACTCTAAAATATACTGTAGCTCGGAAAACAGGCAGAGCATGGCAATTACTGGTAATAAAAAGAATCTGATTTGAAATAAAAGCAAAGCAGTACAGAATAATGAAGAAATAACTATAATTAAATTCAGAAAGCCCCACTTAGAATACTATCTCCAAACCCTGAACAAATTACTCTTCATTAGCCTCAATTTCCTCCTCTGTAAAATGGGACAATCAGAACTACCCGACCATAGAGAAACACAAACCAAATCTGATCATCTCTGTGAATGTGCCTGACTCTGGTTGCTACCATGTGGCTTTTGGCACAGGACCTGGACCCATAGGCATTCATCAGCTATCTGTTGAACAATAATGAAGTAGAAGTGGGAGAATTCACAAGAACTGTCTACTTTTGCCAAACCATAACAGATGGCAACCTCATTCTTAAGGATTTCCTATTCTTCCACCATCTTCGCCTGCTCTCTCATAAACCAAAACTGAAAAATACAAAACTACTGGGGGTGGAGATGAAGGTAGAGCTGGGGTGAGTGGGGATCCAAAGTAGAAAATGAACTCCTTTTGCTGCAAAGTACAATCTCTTTGTCTCCTAAAGTGGTCTTCCTTATGGCCACAGTGACTTTGAAGAAGAAAAGAGACAGCGGGTCCCAGAGGGAACACAGGGGCTTGAAGTCAGAAATTGAGGTGCAGTCCTGAACCAGGAGAGATGCTTCTTCAGACACTTCCCCCCATTTTCTCTTTCACAGGTCTCCCCTATGACCTGCTTTCTCTCTTGAATCCATAATGATACCTTGATTCTCCTCATCGAAGAAGCCTTTGCTTCTCATGGACAGTCATTATATAAGCCTGACAGTGATCCCAGCTTCCTAGTCTGGGTCACCCCCCCATAGCACATACACACATCCCTTGCACCCCAAGCAGGGCTTCTGCTGTCGCTGACCTCGAATAATGCTCCACTAGAAACACTGCAGAGTTTCAGTCCCCTTCTTATAAGGTGAGGCAAAGCTTGACAGGCTGATCACTGAAGATATTTAGAGTATTTAAGGAATAAGTCATAGCTGTGAAAGTCCACATTTATCTCTAGTAATTTTGATTGGGGTAGTACCAAGAACCTGGAGGTGTTTTCCCAGGTGACCAGGTCGAGTGAGGGAGAGGCAGGGAGTTGTTGCTGGTTTATACCCAGGTGTAAATTGCTTGCTTTGGCCCATGGCATTTTATGGTGTTGGGAAACTTCTCGAGGAAACTACTGTGGGAATGGAGATGATAAAAATGTAATTAAGAGAAACGATCACACTGCCTTGGAGGGTAGCAACTAAGTGGATCTGGAAGCCCCGCTAGTCAATCCCGTGACAGCCTAGGTAGGCAAACTCTGTCACGTGAGTTTACTCTTAGTAGAGAAGACAAAGTTAATACACTACAGGGCTATTGGGGTTTATGTGGCTTTAGTGTATTAGTTCAAAAGAGACACATTTACTGGTTCCCTTCACACCATCAGGGAGGCACAGAGAACGCATGGTTCAGTGAGCACCTCTCTCCAGCTCAGCTCTGTGCTCAACAAGTGGCTCAGAGGCCACCAGCCAGCCGCCCACTTACCCACCTGCTCCCACACTAATTTTTCCCATCTGCCCCTGGCTCCCTGGGGTCATGGAGGCACACCCTTGCCATTCGCTCACACTTCTCAATTTCCAGGGGCCGGGAGCTGCCTGCACCCAGCACCCAGCAGAGCGTCCTCTGCTCCTGGGCACAGCCCACCTCTCTGACCTGATCCCCTCACTTTCTGAATCAACAGCCTAGGGAAACACACACATTGTGCATTCAGCCACTCATTCTTGGTTGCTTTTGCCCAGTCAAATGAACCCTCAAGTGTAGACTTAGCTTTAATTCGCTCACATCAGCCAGATAGATATCCATAAGGTAGCCCTTGTATGCTGCTGTAGATTCCAAAGTGTGAACGTGATTCCTTTTTGGAAAAATGTCTAAATTCTTCAACAAACTTTAACAGCTATTTGTTTTGGTATGGGACTCTAAGAGATGCCCTCCCTAACAGCCAACTTGGTGATAACACTGGCTTATCACCACATCACTACAAGAAGCTAGACACCACCCAAATACATTTTGCAGGGATTCTAGCAAAGCCAAGCCAACATTTCTGTTCATTGTCTGAAGGTCTCTTTTCCATGCATGATGCTTGTAACAAGCCCAAAACACAAATACCAAATTCACGTACCTACTTATGGCCTCTTTTCATTGCCTCTGTTTCAGAAATCCATTCTTGCATTAACTTGGCCCTTTTACAATATAGCTATCTCAGGGCCACCAGGTCAGGAGGCAGCTCTTTTGTTATTTCACAGAAATGGAAGGGAATGTACTAGGGCCCTCAGTCTCATTAACTGGCACTCTTGTCCATTAAGATTCTGGAACCCCTGACTGCAAGTACCCAAATGGGCTAATCACAGCCCTCTGTACGGTCATGAAAGATTTCCTGTTCTACTAACTTGTACACCATTAAATGGATAGAAGAGACCATGAAGCCAAACCACAGGTTCCTGTGTGACGCTGGAAAAGAATTAGTTCTAGGTGATTTGTAGAATGTGGAAGCGCTGATGAAGATGGAAAAGTGAGCCTGAGACTCTCCCCTGGACTAATGGAGACATAGGTAAATGTCCAGTCAGTCTATTTTTGTCTAATTAAAAAATAACCTTCTCATGTGGATAATCCCCTGGCTTGTGTCACTTCCCAGGCACCTGTGGCCTGGCATCTGTCACAGGGAGTCTGGCTCCTCAGTTCTGGCAAATTCAACCAGGCAGCCTTTCTTTTCTTATATCCCCAGTCAAAAGTGGGATGTCCTTCTAGCACAGCATCAGACTGTGCACCCCAGCAGACAGCACCTCCTGGAGTAGAAAGGTACTCACACTAACATCCTTAAGAAGGAAAACTGGCTTGGGTCAAAAGTCATCTTGAAGGTCTTTAAGGAAAGCACTTAATCTGGTAGATTCATGGCTTTGTGAAGGTTCACCAATAGTACATTGGGAGAATGTTCACACTATTGTTAGAAAGCAAAGTCCAGTCTGCTGAAGAAACATGGACTAATATTGGCCTCCTTCAACCAGCCTATAAGCAGATTTTGAAAGGACTAGAAAGGCTTAGAAAAATCCTCAATCTTATGGCAAAAAGGTTTTTTTTTTTTGCTTTTTTTACTATTGCATATTTTGCAAGTGCTCTACCACTGAGCTGCACTTCCAGCCCATTTTTAACTTTTTTATCTTAAGTCTAGGTCTCATAAGTTATGCAGGCTGCCTCTGGCCTGGATCTTGGGATCCTCCTGACTCTGCCTCTCAAGTTGCTGGAATTACAGGCCTGTGCCACTATGCCCAGCTCTCTTATGGCAATTCTATCACTGATCCTGAAAGGCCCTCTATCCCCTGAAGTTTAGTAGAGTGCTAAATAAACAAACATCTTATTCACAGACAAGGTGTCCAGGATTTCCACATAAGAAGAGCCAGGGCCGAAGTCAGGGAGAGGAGGCAGAACTCTGCTGTAAGGAGCAAGACTAAAGAGATTGTCTTGAAGCTTCTCTGACAGAGGGAGTGCACAAATTTTACTCACCTATTCCTTTAACATGTATTGTCTATTATATACTGGGATACGTGCTTTGGAAATTGATAGAGGCAAATTAGACACAGACCATGGAGTCATAACATTTACATCTAAAGGGAAAGATAGACAAGAAGTCATAACTACAAAATGAAGACAATGAAAATATTAACCAAGTTTGGCTGCTATTCTGAGAATTAGTAAGAGCTGCACCACTCTGGTGTCTGACCATGTCTGATCTTGGATGCTAAGCAGGGTCTGGCCTGGTTAGTACTTGGATGGGAGACTGCCTAGGAACATCAAGTGCTTCAGGCTTGGGAGAAGGACCTGGCAACCCACTCCTGAAGCAATTAGCTATCAAAAACCCTATGAATAGCAGAGAAGCACTAACATAGTGCTGGGCATGGCATAGTGTTGGGGAGAGTTTCATTCTGTTGTACATAGGGTCACTAGGAGTTGAACTTGACTCAAGGGCACCTAACAACCACATACAATAGATATTGTCCAGGCAGCTACTAAAAGTTTTGGGTAAGCAAGAAAGATCACTCAGAGCAAATGATAGTTAAAGTGAGATCTATCTGGCAAGAGTGAGCTGGCTGTGTGAAGAACATGGTATGGAGGAGAGGCATGTTCGAGGATCCAGAGGCAAGAAGAAGCTTGGCGTACTTGAGGAAAAGATAGGAAGCTGATGGAGCTGGAACACAACCGCCAAGTAAAAAGGGTGACAAAGAAAGGCTAGTAAGGTTTTGGATTTTATTCCAAATGTGACAGAAGGCCTTTAGAAGATTTAAAGTAACATAATATAATATAATTTATTTTTAGAAAAAAAAATCATTCTGGTTGCAGTGTGGGGACCGTAACTAGAAGATTCCTGCACTTAGGAGGAGGGCACTGGTACCTTGGACTAGGCTGCCTGGTGGAAAGGCATGCAGATGACAGGATGGAAAGCCAGGCCCAACAGCATGTGCTGTTGATTGTTGATTACTGTTGATTGTTTGCATGTGGGAGTGAGGGAAAGATGTAATTTAAGGAAAACTTGAGCAACTGGGTGACTTTGGTTTCCCATTTGCTGAAATGGGGAAGGCAAAAATGAGAGTAATTTGAAAGGGAGGAGAAGTTTCTATTTTGGCCATGTTAAGTTTCAGGTGCCTACCAGATGCTGTGTGGAAATGTCTAGTGGGAAACCAGACAGCCTAGTGCAGAGTTTTAAGGACAGACCCAAGTTGGAAAAGTATAATTGAGAGTCACTGCATATAAGGATATATAAAGCCATGGACTAGATGAAGTTACCTAAGAAATTTATGTAAATTAAACAAATAAATAAGGGAGTCTAAGACAGAGCCCTTTGGACAGAAAAGATTTAGAAGTGGAGAGAGAGAGAGAGAGAGAGAGAGAGAGAGAGAGAGAGCGCTCATAAAGAAGATTGAAAGGAGTTACACCATAAAATAATCTCTGGTGACTTTGGCAAGAAACCCAAGTGCCGTGCCATTAATGTGGTATGAAGGGAAATACAAATGTAAGGGGTTAGGGTGAACATGAGAGGTGAGGAAGAAGAGAGCAAAACAATCACAGACAATTCTTTCAAGAAGTCCCGCCATTTAAGAGAACAGAAAAAGGAGGAGGTAGGCAAAGGCAGAGGGTGGTCAATGATTTTTGTTTTGTTTTTAATACAGGAGATACTAGCACTTATTGTGATGGATGGAAATGGTATAGGGGAGAGGGAGAGATAGCAAAGTCCTTGAAAAAGGATAGTACCTACAACTTAAGAGTTTAAAAGAGCCAGATCAAGATCTGTGTTCTCAAAATCTGTGCTATTTTTAGAGCTGGTCTCTGATGGATAGATGGAGCGAAGGCAGGGGGCCTGAGTACTGATGCACCGGGCTGGTAGATTTGGTGGTGTGAAAATGAGGAAACTCACAGCTAACTAACTCTAATTTCCCTATGAATTATGAGGCAGATTTACCAGCAAAGAGTGCAAGTTAGCAAAAGAGGAGACACCATAGGTCTGAATAACAAGAGTGAATAAGGAGTTATCTTGGAACAGAAGAAAGTTAGCATGGAGGGAAATGTAGCAGGCATGCTGGGCAGGACCAAGGGACAATGTGAGACCCACGGCTTTGTCATCATGGTTGTGTTTCTCCAGCTTGAAAGAGAACCAGGACTGTTAAATTCCTTTGAGAAAGGCATGGAATGGGCAGTTGGTTTAACAACGGCTTATGTATCAAATCCGCTACATATCTGTCAGCTTGTCATGCTGTGGGGGCTTGTATGTTGCTGTGATGCTGAAAGCTGTGTCACCAGTGTTTTTCAGACACCAACAGGGCTACCCATGTCGCACAGGTTTCAGCTGAGCTTCCAGACTAAGACAGACTAGGGAGAAGGACCCAGCAGCCCACTCCCGAAATAATCAGCCATTGAAAACCCTACTAACAGCAGAGAAGCACTGTCCAATATGGTGCCCGAAAATGAGCCTCCTTAGGCTGGAAGGCATTCAAGAAACAATTGGGGAAGAATTTTTGCCTCCTCAAAATTGAGTCAATCTTAATGAAGTAAAACCCCTGGGACCTCCTTTTGCTAGTGTGGCATGACTCAAAATGAGAAGAACCATAGTAGCTGCAACAATGGGCTCAAACATAAAAAGACTGTGTGCATGGCACAGTGTTGGATAGTGTTTCATTCTGTTGTACTTAGGGTCACTATAAGTTGGAGCCAACGCAATGGCCCCTAAAAACATGTAACAAATACCACTGTACACCCCTTCAATTTCTCTGGCTACCTCTGCTGCTCCAGCTATGGACTTGGTGACCATTTCTACTTGGGCTTCAGCCAACTTCACGTAGCATCTCATCTATGTGCACACTGCCTAGCTTCACCTCTTTGAACCTTTAGCGCATTGCCCTGGGAATCTTCTGTCACCAGGATGTGGGACACTAGTAATCGAACTGATGGGCATGTGCACATAGGCAACTCAGAAGCTCAAGAGAGTAACTTGGAGCCTGTGAATAAATGCTTTTCTCTTTTGTCTTTTAGTACACTGTTCTAACATACATTTCTTAAGACTTCTCAGAGAAAGGGTCCCCAGCCGCTAGGTCACAGATCAGTACAAGTCTGTGGCCTGTTAGAAATCAGGCTTCACCGTAAGAAGTAAGCAGCAGGTGAACAAAGGAAGCTTCATCTGTACTTATAGCTGTTCCTCATTGCTTGCACTACCGCCTGAGCTCCACCTCCTGTCAGGTCAGTGGGCATTAGATTGTCTTTCACAAAACCAGTTCCTAGTGCGAAAAAGGTTGGGGACTGCTGCCTTAGGGCATTCTGACAGGATGAAGGACCACTTTCTCTCAGCAATGCTCAACCCAACAATGCATTCTGGAACCAACTTACTCTCCTTTCCTGTCTTGCTCGTCTGGTCCCTAACTGCTTCTCCCTGGAATTACTTTACTCAAAAATATAAAAACAACAACAAACAACTGTTTTCAGATAAATTTTTTCCTCATGCACTGTCTTCAGAGGAACTTGGGGCAAGAAAATGGGTGTCGGGAGTAGCTCTAGAATTCAGACTTTCGAGATGGGATTGTGGAGTTCTATGAAGGCCCCACAGTGGGATAAATGGAATGGTGGCAACTCCTGACCTGGACTAGCATTTTAAATACTAAGATTCTCACCTGTAGCAGATTGGGATGAGGAGGAGTAGAGGTCAATGTACTGGACTGGGTGGTGTCTTTGGTATCTGAACAACATGTAGGCAATTAGCTGCCTTTGTCAGTACATTCCTAAATCTTGAAAAAAAAAAAAAAAAAAGAAACTGAGAGAGTTAAGTGACCCATTGTCACCTCAGGGAATCCTGCTGAAAATCATACCCAGCAATAAATTATAATGGAGGCAATGTTATTACAGAGACTAAATACATGACTTTGGCACTAGTCCTATGTGAAAATCCCAGTGGGAAAATAATGGGACCCTGAGTCCCATATCAGGAAAGTTGGGTAGACAGTGAGGAAGGATTTTCCTGAAACTTCCCTAGAAGGAGATGCATAGCTGGAAAGAATCACCTTACACACTGAAGGATTTATCATGGAAAGGACTGGCTGATGACAGATCTGCAACAACTAGGAAGCACATGTAAGATTTAGAGGAAGTTAAACTAGGGGCAGGGCAGAACTTAAGATTTATTGGCACTGGGGCTCTTTCTTACAAAATAAGGTTCGAGTTCCTTGCAAACTCTCCTAGAGGCATGCCTACTATACTCCTGGGTTGATGGCTTAGTGAAAGAAGTGATAAGTAATGGGATGATTATGACGAAATACTACAAAAGAGGTCAGAAGAGTTGGAAGGAGGAAATGTTAGAATGGAAGTGTTATGTGAGGCTGAGAATTGGTTACCTGACTTTTCTGAATACACGTCATCAGGTTTTCCTAGAAAGTCCTGGTGGGATCAAACACTTGCTGCCCACAGGGGTTAACCCCCTATCACTGGCTTTTCCTCCTTCCTAGGCCTGCCCTATAAGAGTTTTCGACATAAAGTGTTTTTGACATAAAGGCTAAGATAGGTGCTTTTGTGCAGCAGAAATTACAGCAAGTTGAAGAATCCTAAGGCTTCTCTGAGCTCTACCACTGTCTCCAAAAATTACTGCCCAGCATATTCTACTATAGTGTCTAGGACATACTGGATCCTCAAGAGAATGATTTCTTCCTCATCTTCTTCTTTCTTCACCTGATTCAGTAAATTCAGATAACAGTTAAAGGCAAACAGCTCCTTAAGGCAGAACAATAATGAAAACACAGTAGTTGCAAACTCTTTCACTCTGCACCTACCCGAATCCCCTCTGGAACCCACCCTTCTTGGATTCTCATTTCCCAAAACACTCTTTTCCTCCACTATTTCGATCTAGCCTCAGGATAACAGCGTCCCCTGGAGGGACTGAATCCCCTTCTGGAGAAATCAAAGAGCAGATCAGGAATTAGTCACCAGACTCTGGCACTTTAAATATAGCAAGAAAGGAAGAATGAGAGGAAAGAAGGTGGGAAGGGAGGGTTGGAGGAAGGTGGCAAGCGAGAGGGAAGAGGAGGAAGGCAGCAGAACTATTGGATGAGTTCATACATTTTATATTGTTTAATCATCACAATTTTGTGCAAGGTATTTTCCTGGCATCATACAGGTGGGGATGCCAATGCTTATTGTCCCTATTTTAAACAAATGACTCTTAAGCTAAATTGGCAGCCAGGTATTACAGGTGCCACAGCACAAGAAAGACAGACCTTGATCAAGAAGGAAGGAAACGAAGCAGATATGATGCACAGAACTCTTCAGGCTTCTGCCTCTTTATGGTTTGAATATTTGGATATATCAATTTATGGGGAGATGTTACAACACTGGACTGAAGATAACGAGAATATTTTCATTTTCCTCTGCTTAATAAACAATGGTAACCAGAAGAGTATATATGGAATAATTTCCAGGGAAGTGGGCCCAAAGCTTTGTGAGGAGGGTGTCGACTTCCTTGGCCCCTAAGCTGTGGCACTGCCAGCATGAGGGAGCCTTGAGGTGAGGGCAGGAAGCAGGAGTAGGGAGAAGAATGAGCCTGCTGGTTAACCACAAAATGAACTTAACAATGACTCCCCAGGTAATTTTCCCAGACTGAGTTTCTGGAGTATCTTCAATTGCTATGCTTTGATTCTGGAAGGCCCAGAGGATTATTCCACTTCTCTTTGCTTCCCTAGTAAGATTTTGCCCATGAATTAGCTCATATTTAATTATACTATGTCCCTCTCAGGTTTCCTGCTGAAGTCGTCACAACTCTGCCATTTCAGCATTCTTCTTTTAAACTAGTTCCTTTGTAAATTTTATATTCTTTCTCCACTTCTAGTAATAACAAGCTTCAAAGACTCACAATACCCTACAGATGAATCGACTAATTTTTTTTTTTTTGGTTTAAAAAACAATTATATAACATTGACTCCAAGCCATATACTATTGAATCACATAAAACTATCAATTCATTTAATACTTATAGTGATCCTATAAGTTAGGTACAGTTGTGGGGTCTTAATTTTGCCAGATGAGGAAACTGATTAAATAACTTGTGAGTTATCCAATGTAGTTGGGTGAAAAGTGGAAAGAACTAGAATGATTAGTAAGCGGCAGAAGCAGGATTTGAAAGTAAGTAATGTGGCTCCAAAGTCAGTGTTCCTTAGTCTTAGGGATCATTTAGCCCCAGCCCTTCATTTTACAGACACAAAGAGTAAAGCACAAAGAAGGCAGCAACTTGTACAGGGACAGCTAGGGTCTGGACTGACATGCAGGTTTTTTGATTTCCAGTTCCATGCTTTTGTTGCTATCCAACATGGCTTTTTTTTTCCAAACAAAAATCTTTACTGGTAGTCTACATTACAACCATGGCTACTCCTGAGTTTTTCAAGTGATTTGTTGATTTACAATTTCACAGTGGATCTTCACTTTATCAAGGTTGTGTAGAAAAGGCATTTGGGTTTATAAGGATTTACACCTGGTCATTTGGGGCAATCCATCTGCAAGCTCTCCATTCATTAGCTGTGCAACCACAGCCCACTCCTTTTAACTCTCTGGAAAGTCTACCTGTTACATCCAAGAGTGCCCTGAGAACTGTGAGAAATGTATAAATCTTGTTATTACAGTAATGATGATGATTGGTCCTGCTGAATGCACAATGTTTCACTTATGCTTTCACCAGAGTTCATGAAATGGTGACAAGGATATAGATTCCAACAGTTATTGTTTCTCAAGGTGGGAGGACCTGGTGCTGTGATTGCTACTGGGGATAGAGGAGGCTGTGAGTAAAAGGCTTAAAAAATGCAAACTGTGTTCCTATTTATTAATGGTGCAGGTTGATAATTTTGTGTGGCTAACTGTAAAGCTATAATAACCAGAATCTGGGGGCTATAGAAACATACCTCTGTGTGCCCCGCTTTTCCTGAGCATGGGTAGTTGTCCTTCACCAGCCCTTTCATGCCAGCTCTTACTGCATCATGGGTGAAGCTCATGCAAGACTGATCACAGCTAGTACACTGGTTATATCCTCAGGCACCTCCATTTTTGAAGATCCTGAGTCACTCAAAGGTAGGAACTTCTGTCTTTTCTTTCTATATTTAAAAAGCTAGTCGCATGGTTGCCACCCAGGACATGTTTGTAGAAAAATGGATGAATGCGTGAATGAATGGTTTTTGGACTTCTTGGGTTGTAATCATTGTGATCTCATTCAGCAGCCCATGACTGCTAAACGTTCTTTAATAATGATGCACTGAGTAGTCCTCCCCAGATTGTGCATTGGGTAAGGCTAATATTGAAGTGTGAGAGTCAATGCAATTTTTAGGCTTAATGGAAAGGGAGATTGGAGGCTGAAAATTTTTTACAACCAACTTTTGAGAACCACCATAAAGGAGTCTTCCAATTTTTCATCACCCAGCTACCACAGGGTATCTACAACTCCCTATGCATCAGAATATTTTCCTTAAACATATTAAAAAATAAAAACTAAATCAAATTTTTTAAAATTTAACTCACCAATTTATCTCATAAGGACTTTAATCCCTCAGGAGGGATAGAGAGATTTGGCTTTGAAAATGGTTTTAAAGCCTGGAAGAGAGGAAGTCTGGAGAAAAGGCCCAGAGAGAGGAGGTGCCCACTTTCACTGTCCCTGTGTGTTTCAATACTGGGAATTCTTTAGTGGCAGGAACTTGGTGAAAGTTTGGTGGATCTTCTGCAGCCTCTAGCACTGGTTATGCATATATCCAATGCTCAACAAAAATTGGCAGGTAGATGGATGGACAGATGGAATACAATTTGCTATTTCCAGCATTACTAAGAGTCATTATAAGCTTGTGAAACTCTGGTCAGAATGTCCAAATAACCCACCAATTTGAGAATTATTTCCTTATCCATTAATTCCTCCCTGGATGTCTCTGTGCACCAAACTGATGTCTACTTATTTCCTTTATCTAATCATTATAAAATAAACCTCTGCCTCCCTCATTACCCAGTAGTAAAACCTTCTACTTTCCACAAGTGGCTTCTCATACAAATCACACAATATAATACATTAGTGTTCTCAGTCAGAGTACAGTGTCTCCTTCTAAATAAGAGATGTAGTCAGATTCAGTTAAAGTCTAAGACAGATGTTTTGTTTGTTCTGTCATTCATTTTGTACTAGGTGCCCTTTCATTTTTTTTTAAAAGAAACCAAAACATGCTAACAATAACCTGACATTTGTTCCATACAATTAGAGGTACAGGGTGCTAACATAGGCTAGTCCTTGTGTATCACACTGTCATAACCCTTTTCCCCAAATCATTCACTGCCGTTCCTAAAGTTACACCCAGCTATAGGAATGTTCAGATTATTTTTATCTGTATCTACAGTCTTTTTCCTTAGGTCCCTTCCATTTTCGTGTCCTGTCCTAGACTTGGGTAATGATGAAGATTCCAAGGTCAGATAATTCTTGCTCTGGGAGTAACCTAATCATGGAGCAATAGTCTCAGAGGAGGGGGGAAAGAAGAGCTATTATGGAGAAAGATGAAGAAGAGGAGGGAGAAGTGGTGTGATGTGAATTCCCAGAGGAAAAAGAAACATGGGAGAAGTACAGTAGACCATGTAGAAAGGACTGCTTCCTAGATCTCCTGCTCATTTAAGAACTTCCAGAAAGGAAATTGCTGGAGAGGTGGAGAACAGGTTTGGGAAAGTAATACTCTGTTCTGTGACAAGACTCATTTTGCTGCTGAAGGGAAATAACCTATAAGAGAAGAAAGATACAAAAAGAAACCAGGAGTAGGGTGGGCGACACAAAGAGGAAGACATATGGGGTGGGGGGTGGCAGGAGAAGCGCGAGGAGGAGAGAACATGGCATGCAGTGGGAACACTGTTGGAAACATAAGAACCGCCCCCAGAAACTAAATGCCAGCATCTCTGGGCAGAAATTGAGATTGTCAGCACATGTATCCTTGCTCTGAGAAATAGACACCTTTTTTTTTTCTTTCAGAATGACTCCCCATTCCCACATCAGTAAAACATTTCAAGCTGAGAGACTGAGATGACTTCATTCCTCCCATCCTGCAGCATTCCCAGGCCCCATCCCCAGTGATACTTATAAATGTGTTGCCCCCAAATTTGGGAACAAGTAATTGTCTAGATTTCATATAAATTTATTCTTTATAAAACTATAATGAAAGAAATCCATCCTCCCGAAAAAACTGAGGAAAATACCTTTTCTTTTTTTCCAGTGGTAAGGATGGAACCCAGAACTTTATACCTGCTAGGCAAGCACTCTACTGCTGAGCTACATCCCCAGCTCATGGGTTTTTAAAGCAAGGTCTCAACACATAGCTGAGGCTCACCACAAATTCATTATGTAGCCCAGGCTGGCTTTGAACATGCCATTTTCCTACCTCTGCTTCCCAACTGCTGGGATAACAGGTATACACCATGGCACCCAGCAAAAATACCATCTTTAAAGATCATACTTTGTAAATACAATTTTTCATTGAGTTCTCAAAATTAGAACAAGTGTACAGGGGCCAGGGTATGACCTTGAATATATTCCACCTGAGTTCAGAGACAACCTCAAGAACAGGTTTGATGCATTAGACACTAATGAGAGAAGACCAGATTAGTAGTCAAAGACATCATTCATGAGGAAAACAAAAGGTTATTAAAAAGACACGAAAAAAAAGAGAAGACCAAATTACATGTCAAAAGAGACTCTGCAACTTGCCCTTGAATGTGGAACAGCTAAAGTAAAAGGAAGACATGATGAAGTTAAGGAACTAAAATGAATATTTCAAAGGGCAGCTTGAAAAGACAAAATCAAATGTTATAATGACATTTGAAAATATCTAGAGATAGAAAACCAAGAGGGAAGAACATGCTTTGTTTTTTGGAAGCTAAAAGAATTGAAGAAATAATTTAAGACTTGAGTGACAATAGTGAAGGATTATGTGGGGAAAATATTAAATGATGCAAGAAACATCATAGAAAGATTGGAAGAGTACACAGAGGAATTATACTAAAAAGAATTGGTGGATGATCTACTATTTCAAGAGGTTGCATATGATCAAGAACCAATGGTATTGAAGGAAGAACTGGAAGATACCTTGAAGGAATTGGCAAAACCCAAGGCTCCAGGAATTGATGGAATACCAATGGAGATGTTTCAACAAACAGCTGCAGCACTGGAGGTGCTCAGTTGTTTATGCCAAGAGATTTGGAAAACAGCTATCTGGCCAACTGATTGAAACAGATCCATATTTGTGCCTTTTCCTAAGAAAGGGGATCCATCCAAATGTGGAGACTATCAAACAATATGGTTAATATTATATGCAAGCAAAATTTTATTAAATCATTCAAAAGTGACTGCAGCAGTATATAGACAGGGAACTGCTGGGAAATCAAGCTGGATTCAGAAAATGGCATAGAACCAGGGACACCACTACTGATGTCAGATTGATATCAGCCAAAACCAGAGAATACTAGAAAAAATGTCTATGTTTTATCGACAATGTAAAGGGATTTGACTATGTGAATCATAACAAATTATGGATAAGACTGCGAAGAATGGAAATTCCAGAGCACTGAACTGTACTCATTAGGAATCTGTACATGGACCAGGAGCCAGTTGTTTGAACAAAACATGGAAACACCACCTGGTTTAAAGTTGAGAGAGGTGTGCGTCAGGGCTGTATCCTTTCACTATACCTCTTCAATCTTTATGTTGAGCAATAATCTGAGATGCTAGACTTTATGAAGAAGAAGGTGGCATCATGATTGGTGAATGACTCATTAACAACCTGTGTTATGCAGATGACACAAGTTGGCTTGCTGAAAGTAAAGAGGATTTGAAACATTTACTGATGAAGTTCAAAGAACACAGCATGGCTTGTACCTCAACATCAACAAAACAAAAATTCTTAAAAGTGGGTCAGTAAGCAACTTCATGATAAATGGTAAAAAGATTGAAGTTGTCTGAGATTTTGCTTTACTTAGTTCTACAATCAATACCCATAGGAGCAGCAATCAAGAAATCAAACGACACATTGCATTGGGAAAAGCTATTGCCAAAGACCTCTTTAAAGTATTGAAAAGTATAGATGTCACATTGAAGACGAAGGTGCACCTGACTCATGCCATGGTATTTTCAGTCGTATCATACGGTTGTGAAAGCTGGACATTGAATAAGGTAGACAGGAGAAGAATTGATGCTTCTGAGTTACGGTGCTGGAAATGATTATTGAATATACCATGAACTGCCAAAAGAGCCAACAGATCTATCCTAGAAGAGGTGCAATGAGAGTGCTCTTTGAAAGCAAAGCTGACTTGATTGTGTCTTACATATTTTGGATATGTTGTCAGGTGGGACCAATCCTTAGGGAAGGGACATCATGTTTGGGTGAGTGGCAAGTCAAGGGAAAAAAAAGAAGACCCTCAACTAGATGAGTTGACACTGTGGCCATAACAATGGACTTAAACATAACTAAGATTGTATGCCTGACACAGAATTGGGGAATGTTTTGTTCTGTTGTACATAGGATCGCTATGCATCAGACCCAACTCAATGGCACCTAACAACAACAGTGCCAATGAGAACAGAGACAGACCAATAAAACAAGCAAAATTAGATAATAATAACAAAAAATGACTATGTTTTCTGAACTTTCTCTTGGAAGGCCCTCTGCAGAACACTTTGCATACACCCTCATTTAGTTAACACAAAGACAGTGAGACATTTTTAGTGTTACTTTTGATTTTACAGATGAAGACACAAACTCAGAGAGGTTAAGTAACTGGCCTCAGCCATTCAGCTAATACATGTAGGGGCCATGATGGTCAGGGAACCATTTGGCTTCTGATTTTGTGCAAAGGGCTCCTAATCTCATTTTAGCAAACAGTGAATATTAAGGTTTTTCTCCACTAACTTTTTCTTATACTTGGACACAAATGGTAAATGTTTTGATTCCTTCCTGTTCATTTAATTTCTTCTCTCTACTGTTTAAAAAATAATAGAATGATAACAAATTAGGCACCTGACCTGAATAATAAAAAAGACCCCAAATAAGCATCCCCCGATTAAAGCAAGTTTATTGTATAGAAGTGAATAAACAAAAGGTACGTATGTCCCCAAATGCTTATTTGCTCTATCACATTTGATGCTGTTGCCCCCTTTTCCTTACTGGTATCGATAATGCTGTTCCTCTTCTTCCCCTCCAATTGTGGTGGGTGTTTGAGGCCTAGTTTGAATCACACTTTCCTTTTCTCGATATGCTCTCCTGAGAGAACTCATCTTTTCTCAGTTAGGCCAGTGACAGTTGTGCCAACTCTATACTGATGCATTTCAAGTCTGCTAGTTCACGTTCCAGACTGTGTAGCTGTAGGCAGTGCAAGACAGCCTCACAAGCATGTCCATCGTCAGCTCAGAATGTCATGCATCTTCTCTAGAGAACAGACTTCCCCTTCAACTTCTCAACTTCCACTGATCCATTACCATCTTGTCAATCCTGCAAACTAAGAGCCAGCTTTGATTATTTTATCCCTGTATTATCTCTATAGAGAGCATTGCCAGATCCTTTAAGAAATGCCCTTCAAAATTCTTTGTAGTCCTCATTCCCACCGAATTCCTGGCCCCTGTCACTTAACATTCAGAGTATTTTTATGAGCCCTGACTTATCCCCACACCCACTTTTCTTTCTTTCTTTCTTTTTTCTTTCTTTTTGTTTGGGGGGATGAGAAAACTGAGAGAGTAAATGATTTGATTAAAACCATACAATTAAATCTGTCTTCCAATGTGGTACCTGTCTAGCTATACCATGTTGCCTTTGAAAAAAATAATTCTGTTCCATGATAACTGTCATACTCATCTCCTATCATTTGTCTACAATCCCACTAAAATATATTGTTTGTTTGTTTGTTTGTTTGTTTTTACAGTACTGAGGGCTGAACCTAGGGCCTTATGCTTGCATGCTTTGCAAGTGCTGGACCACTGAGCTACACTCAACCTATTTTTTTTTTCACTTTTTGAGACAGTGTCTCGCTAAATTACACAGACTGCCTCTGGTCTCGAACTTGTGATCCTCCTGCCTCTGCCTCCTGAGTCACTGGAATTACAGGAATGCACCACCGTGCCCGGCTTCCACTAAAATATGTTGATGCCAATAAATGCTTCACATGAAATTCATGCCAAGCTTCAAGCCCAGCTCTTTGTTCATGCTATTTTTCCCACCTGGACAAATGTCACATTACCTCAAGCCCTCTATTTACATTCTTCAAGTGCCAAGTGCTAGTACCTCCAATTTCTCCATTTTTCCAGGGTGTAACTTTAACCTATATGGACAATATCCCTTGATTATAGCATGTGAATTGTACCACCCATTTGAAACACTTAATCATATTGTCTTTCACTTTTGCCCAACATATTCGTGCAGACAAATTTTGCTTCTTGAACTAAACTCCATTTGTAAAATAAAATGATTGTGTCTTCCCTATTCTGTTATCCTTCATACTGAGCAGAACTCTAGAATAGAGTGGATGCTGCACTATTTGTTGAAAATATAAAGAATCTAAGAATAGAAACTGGCACAAAGTCTTAGGTAATAGGTAATCCAAAAGCCCAGAAGAAATCCAGGTCCACAGATAATTCAAAGTGTAATTTCACAATTGTTGTGTCTGTTATTAGGTGCCATTGAGTTGTGTATGACTCAGCAACTCTATGTACAAAAGAATGAAATACTACCTGACACTGTGCCATGCCTGGCACTATATCAGTGCTTCTGTGCTATTAATATGGTTTTCAATGGCTGATGGTTTCTGGATTGCTTCAGGAGTAGGCTGCCATGTCCTAATCCCATTTTTGTGGTGCTGGGGATCAAACCCAGGGCCTCAGAGAGTGCAGAGCAGCACTCTACCAACTGAGCCAAACCCCAGCCCCAATTTCACAATGAGCTTATTCATTCATTCATTCATTCATTCAACAAATAGGTGAGTGCTGGCTTCATTTAAAGTACCAAGCATGAAAATGCAACAGTGAATATGAGACAGGCACATCTTGCCAACATAGGGCAGAGTCTAGTTAAAGGAAGACACGTGCATGTGAACCACAACTACAGGGACAATGGAAAGTGGATAGGTATGAGATGTATTTTGCTATAGCACCAGTAAGACTGGAAAATTGACAATGTGCAGCGGGTGAGAGAATAGAAAAGAATTAAAAATGACTTGAGAATTTTCGATGCATGCAACTGGAAGGATAAGAGGCTGTTCCCCTGAAGTGGAGAACAGTAGCACAGGACAAGGGTTATGGCATCTACTATGAAAATCCAACCCAGGTCTGCTGAGCAATTCCATTAATAGAACCTTATCAGGTAAAGTTGACCTGAAGCCATCTGAAGTCCATTTCCTGGCCTTCACTCCATTCATGTTCCAGTGGTGTTTCTTAAAAAGTAAAAGTTCTTCCAAACATTAGGCCTGAGAAGAAGAAAGCAGAATCAAGGAACTCAGACAGCCCTGAATTGAGTAACTAGACTGTGAATAACTGCACATTGGTATTCACTGAGACGGGAAGAATATAAAATAAATCTTTTCAATCAAAGAAAATCAAATCTGGCCTATTTACTTTTCTTTATCAAGTGAATCAAAAGCTTGGCTGAATAAGAAACTAAAATCAATCCAAAAAGGGATTGCGTCTGGTGGTGTATATACCCACGCAAGAAGCAAGCTTACAGAGAGGCTCTTAATCTTCATTCCCCTTCTGGTGTGTGCTCGGCTGCTAAATATTAGTAGGACATGAATGAGGCTGAGGTTCCGGATTCAAACCTACTCAAGCCTCTTCACTGATCATAGAGCTGGAAGGAAACATAGAAGTTCAATCTTTTATATAATCAAAGAATCAAAGAACTTTCAAATCAGAAGGAACCTAGGGCTCATCTCTTCCACATTTTTTCTTTCCAACCAAGTGTCTCTTCAAGATTTTATAACCACAGTCTGAAAAGCAAAATGACTTGCCTTCCCAAGGTAACTCAACTGATCAGTTTCAAAGCTGGGAAGAGGATTATGCTCCCCTAACTCCCAGAACCACGTTCTTTACAGGACACTACCTCGTCTGGATGGTAAATAGAGGGGTGTGCCTCCAAGAGTCCCCTTTGGAAAGTAATTTGAGATCAGATTGATGATATCCAGAGAGGCTGACTGCCACACTAAGTTTCAATTTGCTAAATGAAGTCCCCGACTTCTTAATCACATGAACAAAATGATCCAAATGAAATTTGGAAAATATAAGATTGATACGAGGTAAGATGATTTTTGTGATATTAAAGACAGGACATAGAACAGCTTATTACTGAAATCTAGGCAAAACTAATGACAGTAGTGACCATGGAAGTGAGGAGAGGGACTTCACTTAGGGGAACTGTGCAGGAATGGTGGGGATCTGACCCACTGTATGCATAAAAGAAATGAAGGGCAGAGAAAAGTCACTTCTAAGTTCATGCTGCTGATTTTAAGTATAAGACCACAAGAACACTCTATGCACATAAAATAAATGTTGAAAATTAACTTAAAGCCTACATTTTTCCCAGTGAATCTGAAAAATCACCTCACACATGAAAGATAGTATATTTGATCATTAAAAAGAATGATAAGCTTTCTACTCTACATTCACAACACCCCTTTTCATTTCTTTACAGATTCATTCACATTTTCAGCCAATAAAAAATGGCAATGCTTACTATGCAATGACCCACATGCCTGTTAGCTTGTCATGCTGTGGGATCATGAATGTTGCTGTGATACTGAAAGCTATGCCACCAGTATGTTAGATACCAGCAGAGTCACCCAGGATAGACAGGTTTCAGCTGAACTTCCAGACTAAGACAGACTAGGGAGAAGGACCTAGCAGCCCACTCTCGAAACAATTAGACATTGAAAACCTTATGAACATCAGAGAATCACTGTCAAATATCCCAAAGCAATCCCAAAACAATCAGCCATTAAAACCCTATGAGGGTCGCTATGAGGCGAACTCGACTCAGTGGCACTTAACAACAACAGTCAAATATAGTGCTGGGAAATGAGTCCTCCAGGCTGGAAGTCTTTCAAGAAATGACTGAGGAAGAGTGGAATCCTCAAAGTAGAGTTGACTTTAATGATGGGGATGGAGTAATACCCCTGGGACCTTCATTTGCTGATGAGGCACAACTTAAAATGAGAAGAAACACAATGGCTGCAATAATGAGATCCAACATAAAAAAGATCATGTGCATGGCACAGGATTGGTAGTGTTTTGTCCTGTTGTACATAGGGTTGCTATGAGTTGGGCCCAACTTGATGACAACTAACACCACCACACTGTGCACTGAGCCCAAGCGTAGCTACAAAAATGAATGAAATGTCCCAATTCCTAGACATCCCCACCAATATTTCTAATTTGAACTGAATGCACATATAACTGCTACAATAGAGGTATGAACAAAGGACAACAGGAGCACAAAGAATTCTGCCAAGAATTGTGAGAGAAGGCTTCATAAAGGCGGTGACGCTTGAGTTAGACCTTAAAGAACATCTGTGTCCTTCTCCAGGAAATGAAAGAGAGGAGTGTGAGTGAGAATAGCCTGGGTATATGCAGAAAGTAGTAAAAGACTGTCATGTTATTTGATGTCCCTGGGTCACAATGTAACTTAAGGTAAGGTGGGGAGTCGGAAGAGTGTGACAGTTAAATAAGCCCAATCCTCCAGGTGTGGTGGTGCACACCTCTAATCCCAGCCAGTCGGGAGGCTGAGGCAAGAGGATGGCAAGTTCAAGGCCACAGAGAGGGTATATAATGTAGCGAGAACCTGTTCAAAAATAAAAAATAAAAAATGAGCCGAGAGTGCAAGTAGAGCATGTGTGAGTCCCTAGTACCAGGAAAGCAAAAAAAAAAAAAAAAAAAAAAAGATTAACCCAATTGTGAAGGGCAGGTCCAGATGTTCAAGTTTCTTTTCTAACATTCTGAGAAGTGTGGACCTCATCCAGTGCATGAAAGGGAACCACCAGAGATTTGCCGGGAAATTCATTTTCAGCTCTAGATATCCAACTCTTCATTATTTGCAGCACACTGAAATCTTATTTAATTCAATAAGGCATAGGGTACAGTTTCTTCCTCCTCCTGATTTGATTAAGAATGACTATTGTAGCCACTTTGAGGTCTTCAGTGACAGTGTCTCTATCTAGAAAAGCGCAGGTGCCAAGATGATAGGGTTTTCCCCACCCAGGGCAACTACCAGACATCAGCTTCCTGGAAGGTGTGGGTTGGAGCCTATGTTGTGATTTTGGAACTGATGTCTAATCAGCCCCTGGCTCCTTGTCCTTTGTGAAGGAAAGAAGAATACATTTGAGGAATTTTGAGCATGCATTTCTTCAGGGAGGCAACCTCCTAATCCTTGAATTAACTTCACAAAAGCAGAGTTTGCATTTTCTCATGGCCCAGTGCTGTCAGGTTAAGGCAGGCTACTGTGCTGACAGAGGCCTGGTTCCCCTCCAGCAGCAGCTCTTTGTAGTTGAATTGGTTGGTGCAGGTGACCAAAGTCATACTCTGGGACTGTGTTATCACAATGCCCCAGCCAGGCATTGGAGGGCCACAACCTGATCTCATTCACTTCTGAAATGTCTCTTTCCCCTCCGTTATGGTCTGTTCTGTTATGTCTCCTGTTAATATCTTTTTTTATGGACACATTTCCCTGCTGCTTACTAATAACTAGAATGACTGATTTGACAGTTGGTATAACCAAGTGTGGAAAAGTAGGAGCCTTTCCCAGAGCTCAGAAGGAAGAGAAGACACAGACTTCTTCTTCCTCTTCTTTTTTTTTGGAAAAAATAACTTCAGTCTGAAGCACATGTTGCAGCCAAGGCTGACAAACTGACAGGCTGAGCATGTGTGTCCTTTACACAAGACCCAGAAGATTTCAAAGGCTGAATCAATGCTATACTTTCCGTCTTTGTCAGTGTCTCAATTTTGTCTTTGCAATAGAAAAGGAAACCTTTCTCCATTTTCCCGGCACTGAGATACATATCTATTGCTGCCCATAAAAAAGGTAGAAAAGAAATACCAGGTGTCCAGTCAGCTTTAAGATGTACCCCCTGCTCCCCCAGAATGGCATGTGGCACTTCTAGGTCACTGCTTCAACTAAACACATAAGTATGGTGGCCAGCAGAGGGATGTGCTCTGAGTAGATTAACTACTGTGCCTCTGTTCCTTCCTGCCTAATTCTTAAGACCCTACCACCAAATTGCCAGCATGTAATGAGGTTCACATCACTTCGGGCAAGAGGGAAGGACAGCCCTGTAAGGCATGAGAGACATCAACAATGGCCACAAGCTTCTTGGACACTAAAATCCATAGATCCATAATGGTTTGAGGGTGCAGTGCAGTACCTATAACTTCTTTCAGTGATCCTTAACCTCTACTGCAGAACTCAATATTAATTGCCTTGTGTGTCCTAATAATGAAACCCCCCAAAACCTCTATATGCTTAAAAACAAATTGTTAGATACGTAATTCCACTCACAGCAGCAGTCATTGGGCAAATATAAAGTAAGGATTCAACTGCCTGTATAAGATATTTTCAACCAAACCTTCCTGAAGGAGCCAGCTCAATATTAAAACATGCTATGCAAGAAACGCCTGGTTGAGCACAAAAGAAGAATTTGCACTATGTAGCAATTAATAACTGTTACTTAAGACTGATTAGTTCTTCCCTCTTGTTATGCTGGTGGTGGAAGGAAAGCAAAACGCTCACATAATAACCCAGATATGGAATCTGGAGTCTGGGAAAGAACAAGTGTTCTGGATTCATCCCTCCTGCTTATTCCATAAAGCCCAAATGATGTCTTTGCTGATTTGATGCAAAATGCTGCATGTTCAGCCAGGTACCTTTGTGATACGTATCAGAGAGATGGCTGGGTAGACAGAAGACTCATTCAAGCTGTGTTAACAATCACCCAATAACCACCTCCCTGGTAAGTGTGCCTAGAGGCCCTGCCATGATTTTTTCCAACAAATCTCAAAGAACTTTAATAACAATAATGTAGCATTTCTTTCTCTTCTTCTTCCTTCGGACAAAGATAAAGTTTCCTAAGTCCTTAATCAGAGAGATGGCAATACCTAATTCTGAAAAGCACAATATTCTTTAATTGTATTTCTTAATAGAATTCCAAAGCTGTGCCTTGGCTTTGCTTGCCCACAGAACACACTGCCAAGATTGAGCCCAGTCACAGCCACAAAAATGCTCTACATTATAAAATCACCTACAAAACCTTGCCAAAACCCGATCCGGACCCACTTCACTGGCTACCCTGAGGGAGGATGCTCCCAGGCTGAAGAGAGAGAGGAGTAGGATAAAGACAGCCCACCATTTCTTTTCCTACCTTGGCCCTCACCTCATTCTAAACACTGTTTTTCCTTTTGTTCTGTAGCACTTTAGGAAGCAATTCCATTAAATATAAAAGCAGTGGGGTAATACAAAGAACAGCATTTTGAGTGCTAATAACTTCCATTTTAAAACTACTTGTATGCTCCAAAATTTAGCAAACCATCAATTTCTCATCAGGGCCAGTACACACATCATCACACTAGAAGCTTTAAAGTTGTTTCTTTTGGGTTTGTAATATATGTACAAGGGAATTGAGATGCTGTTTAAAGTCAAATTTGTTTTGATGCTTATGTTACCTGGAGGATCACCATGATGAAATGTTTGCGTCTGTACCTTTTCCAGAATTTGAAGTTCACAGCACTAATAAAGATCACAATTTTTAGACTAGTCATCAGGAGAGAATCAAAGGAAGGAATTATTTCATGAGCACCAAGTTCAAATTTATGCAAACACCATCATTGCCTTTTATCCTTTTCTGTTCATGGAGCCACACAAATGACTCTACTAGTTGTGTGATTCACAACCCCTGGCCACTCTGTAAGTAACCTAGGAGCTCTGAACACATGTCAGTTTCCAGGACCTTCCCCATTTCCATTCCAACTAAGTTAGAATTTGTACTGGGTTGAGCCCTGGGATCTGTATCATTTCATAAAGTTTTCTACGAAGTTCTAACACTCAGTCAGCACCGGGAAGCACTTACACAAAGAACTCAAAGCACAGGGAAATGCAAACAGTAAAGACAGCAAGCAAGGATGTCAGCACGTCAGCACTTCCTTGAGGCTGTAGACTTCATCTGAAAAAGAAGGATGCTGCCTATTGATGATCACAACGAAGTTATTTTATTTGGGTGATGTCATTGGCCTCTACTTCCTCTACCACCTATCAATCTACCACTGCTCCATATTGTTATCCAAATTTTTGCAAGATCTTTGTCTCCTCTGGTCAGAGTGATGGTGAGCACCTGGGGTGTCCCCATGGCTTGAAGCACACAGTAGGTCCCAGTGAGCTTGTTATTCATGGCTGATGAGAAGACCAGATGCTGCAAAAAACCTGATCATACGGAGAATGGCTGCAAACGCACAAGTAGGCAAGCGTTCAATGGCTGAGGTGGGTTAGTTTGGTAATTGGGCTGAAAGTTCCAAGAAGGAAACACTTCCCTAAGAATTGAGCCACTAGAGGCCGCTCTGAGCCAGATTCTCCATGGGTTGTATTCAGAGGAAGAGGAAGGCTGCTGAGTAGCACTGGGAGTCATGGCAACACCAGGGCTCCTATTTTTAAACTGTTGGTGAGTGAGTGCACCATGTGCGTGTATGCGTGGGGGGAGGCGATGCTGATGTATGTCAGAGGAACATTCTTTCATGAAGTTTTGAGTTTGCTGGGAGCTAATAATCTGTGACAATGAGATCAAAGAATTAAACTAGATTCAGGGATATGAGGATGCTCTTTTCTCCTTAACTCCAGAATCCTGGTCTCAGTCAGAAAGGATCCTTTACAGCTGTGTGTCAGAAGTGCTAGGAAATTCTTGATGGTTTCAGCCAATATATTCAGAAATTCTGATCTTCGTTCCTTAAGTGTTTTATGCCAGCCTCTTAAGCAGCTCACTTTGCTTTTCCAGAAAAATAAGTCCAAACCTGAAAAGTTGAAGGAATCTTTCTGTGGACGCCCCACTCCTCATGAGGCCAGTCAGACAGATGCAGGGTATTGGTTGTGACCCCAGCACCTCGCACGGGTCTCGGTACACAATAGCAAGTCCAAACACCAACTGGATGTCTCACCGCAAGAGAACCAAGAGTAAATGTAATTTTGTGAGATGCAGAAAAAGGGGCCCCATAAGTCATATTTCATACAATCCTAGCAGTACTTTTTTTTCCCCCTTGTATCCAATCCCTGGATGAGTGTAGGCCTTAAACAGTTGTTAGGTGCCGTCGAGTTGGTATCCGACTCATAGCGACCCTCTGTACAACAGGGGAAACACTATTGTCAGTGCTTCTCTGCTGTTCATAGGGTTTTCAATGGCAGATTGATTTTTGGGAGGGGGTTGCCAGGTCCTTCTCCCAAGCCTACAGCTTCTAGGTGTTCCCAGTTGGTCTCCCATCCAGGTACTAACCAGGCCCGACCCTGCTTAGCTTCCGAGATCTGACGGGATCGGATGCCACAAGGCTGCAGCTGCACGCAGAGCCAAACTTATCTAACCTGTCAGAAATGAATGGTGGCCCTGGAGGACATGTGTAAGCCATGGCAAAGTGCAAGGTCTTCTTTTGTTTCATCACATGTCCCTGTGTGCTGGTAACCTCACTGAGCCCTGCAGAGAATGCATGTGTCACAGTCCTATAACTTTCAGGTATGTGATGACTGTGTGTTTGTCCACGTGTGTGATAAAGGAATTTGGAATGCATTGGAATAGGGTAAAAAAACCTTGTCAGTGGGGAAAGGAAGGCATCAGCAGCACCACAGCAAGGGACACCTGGGGACCAAGTGACATCAACAAGCTTATTATGGACATCCCTATGTGTGTACTGGTTGCTGCCCCTGAGCTGATTCTGGTTTACCATGGTCCAGTCTTCAGGACAAGAATTTAGCACAGAATCCACTCTATCCTGTAAGTTAATGATGTGTTTGTACATCAGAGTCCTGATTGATTGACTCGGCCTCTGTAACAGAGGAGACAGTCCTCAGAAGGAGGACAGCATGGGGCCAAGTTCACCTGGGATTCATAACAATTTGGGTTTGAAACCCAACTTTGTCAGGAAGTCAAGTAGGCAAGTGAATTAATCTTTCTGGAACTCAGTTTCATTATCTGAAAAATGGAGGCATATAACCCCCTGTACACTACTTTTAAGATTAAATGATGCTATGTAAAGCACTTGGCTCATAATAGTCACTCAATAACTTTTTCAAAGTAAATTTTCTAAAGTGCTGAAGCTTAGTATTTTTAAGTACTAAGCTTTTAAAAAATAGGAAGCTTTTTAATGGAAAATTTCAGAAAGGTACTATAGAGCTCTCTGACTTCTCAAAGAATAATCAACATAATTTAAGCTCTTACTGGTGACTTAACAATGACTCTATTATCTTGCTATACAAGGATCCTTTAAGGGGACATATGTACTTTCTGAGGAGTGCATGACAGTCTTCCTCAAAATGGCCTTTAGACCACTGTGCTTTTCAAGATCTTTTGCTGAGTTTTGGTAATATCTTCTGCCCTTTTCCATTCTGATTGTCTTTTATTAATGCTGTCAGCTTGCCCACCTGATCCCCATTCTTATTTTTGTTATTTCTAAGTTGTTTTCTGTCTGAAGCTATAGCACTCTGGCATCCTATGCTGCTTGATCTCGGAAGCTAAGCAGGTTGGCCTGGTTAGTCCTTAGATGGGGGACCACCTGGGAATACCAGGTGCTGAAGGGTAGGGAGAAGGACCTGGCAATCCACTCCCAAGACAATCTGCCATTTAAAACCCTATGAATAGCAGAGAAGCACTGATAATAGTGCTGGGCATGGCACAGTACAGGGGAGTGTTTCGTTCTGTTGTACATAGGGTTGCCATGAGCTGGATCCAACTTGACATTATCTAACAACAAGCTGTTTTCTAGCAAATCATATGAGTGAGCATTTCAGAGACTACTCGTTGCCTACCAAAATACAGTCTTGATGCTCTCTAGAGTTAATACAACTTTGATTTTAACTAGGCATATTCCTGTCCAGGTTAAAACCTCAACTATCCAGTTTTCCTCACAACTATTTCTGACCAATAATCAAAATTTGGCAATTTGGGAGAATTTTCTTAAAAGTGAAGAACTTGCCCTTCTCCTTCCTAACATCAATCTGCTGCTGGAAACTGGGGTTCTGGCAGCCATCTTGGGCACAGATACGAAGGCTAGAGCCAGTAGAAAGCCAGTAGGAATCTGAATCCCAATGATCATGCAGCTACCATACCAGCTCTGGACAAACCACCCAGGCATGCTGATGCACCTTTTTAAAACTGGTACTCTATACAACAACCAACCCAGCTGTTTCACAAGCTTCTTAAAAGGATGTATAAAATTAGAGCAAATGAATCCTGAGTTTAAATAAACCATATTCATTTTAGGGTAAGGATTTTATGTCAGTGATTTCAGCTCAGAGCATTTTTATGCTTTCTTCACTGTTGGTTATATTCTAAATAGATTAGGTTGTTGAATATGCAACCTGTTCTCCCTAGGTAAGAGAGCCAAGTCTATGTGTGAACACATATGAGATGTGGTAACAGAGGAGTGCAGAAAATGGTCCTGTGTAGCCTAATGGATCACTCAATATTTTAAAGCATAGTCTGTATTACATACACACCCCTAAATTTTATAGTCCATAGACAATAAAGAGGGAACTGGACCATTATTGAGTTTATATAATAATAACTATATTATGTTAGCTTCCTATTGTGCTGTTTTTGTCTAAATAAAAGTTCCTGGAAGTCTCTTGTTCATGCAGAGAAAAAGAAAGGGAAGGTAGGAAGGAAGGAAGGAAGGAAGGAAGGAAGGCAGGAAGGAAGGAAAGAAGAAAGGAAGGAAGGAAGATAGAAAACTATGACGGGAGTGTCTGGAAATGCCACTGGGAAAATGAAGGAAGCAAGGATCTGAGTTTTCTCTGTTCATATCTACAGTCCATCCATGTAGTAAATAAAAAGCTTTTATGGTTTTTTATAGTTATTTAGTGAGATATATATGAAGATTACCTGCATGAAAACACTTACTTTTATCGGCATCATTATTAGTCACAATAATGCACAATTTGGAGTTTTGGGCCACCAATTTTTATGTTCCACATTGAACTTATTCTGATACATAATCTCATCTGGAATCCATCTATAATCTCTTTCAGGGAATTATGAAAATGACCATTTAGAATGAATGTGATATTGTCACAGTGTGGCTTCTATGGCTACTTCTATTGCTTTGTCAAGGAAGAACTTTACTCAAGAAAAGAAGGCATTGATGATTTCTTAAAAATATATGTTGCTGTTGTTAGGTGCTACCAAGTGGAGTCTGATTCTTGTGACTCTTATAGGATTTTCAATGGCTGTTTCAGGATTGCTTCAGAAATTGCTTCTCCCTAAAAACATAGAGAGCCACTTAACCCTTGTGTCTACCATTTTGATCAAATAATAAAAAGGCTAGGGTTACTGAGCAACCATCCTTCATGGCTACACCATAAAAACTTTAAAAATGGGCCAGGCACAGTAGCACATGCCTGTAATCCCAGTGACTTGGGAGGTAGAGGCAGGAGGATCAAGAGTTTGAGTCCAAAGGATGCCTGTGTAACTCAGCAAGACCCTGACTCAAAAAAAAAAAAAAAAAAAAAAAAAAAAAAAAAAAAAAAAAAAAAAAAAAAAAAAAAAAAAAAAAAAAAAAAAAAAAAAAAAAAAAAAAAAAAAAAAAAAAAAAAAAAAAAAAAAAAAAAAAAAAAGAAAGAAAGAAAGAAAAAATGGCTAGGGGAACAGCCCAGTGGTAGAACATTTGCAAAGTATGTGTGAGGCCCTGGGTTCAACCCCCAAGTGCCAGGGGCTGGGGGGAAGGCAGAAACACTTAAAAATGAAATTAGATCAGAAGGAAATATGTTGTTGATATTCATCAAAGATAAATCTTCTATTTTAAATGGTTCCTCTGAGCCCATACTCAATTTCCATGTAATCACCTGAACAGTCTTAGTGGTAGGAACAATTAGGGAAATGTAACATGTAAACTGCTTTATCCGGTTCTCCTAGTAATGTTCTACTTCATGGGACACATACAAGTTCAAGTACATACACAGGTGCCATCTGTGTGTGTAACACATGCACAAATGAATCTGGGTGTATGCATTCAATAATTGCAGATATGATCACTTAGGGAGCACAGAAAGCCAAAAGCAGGAAAGGCTTCAAAACCCTTAAATGAAATCCAGCTACAAAGAAGAGAGGCATGCAAAAGATCAATGAATAGAACATTCTACAAAAGAAAAGATGGAAAAGAAGAAAGAAGAAAGGGGGTGGGGTGTGAAGTGGTAATGAATGAGGAGAAGCAGCCTGAGCAGCGAGGGAGGCTGTGGGCAGCCCCCGGCCGGCTGCTGCTGCTGGAAGCTGGACAAGAGGGAACAGACTTCAGCAGCATGGAGCTCTAATCTGTCAGCAGCATTTCCTTCATGTGTGACCAGCCAGCCTAGCCTGAGGAATGGTGCCAGTCTGAGCATACCACCCCTACTGACCCTCCTGGAAGAGGATGCACCGTGAATAAAACCCTGAAAGCTGAGGGAAGGCTCCTTGTCCCCAGCTCCTGCGCTCACCCCTCCCTTGGCTTCTACCCAAGCCCCATCTGCAGTGACAGTCCAGATACCTTAAGCAGTCATCCTATTTTTCCTATATTTTCAAAATCCATATTGGTCACATCAGGTCCTGCAGAATTGTTTCCAGGACATGACCACCCACGCAACCCATCAGAGCGGAAGCAGAGAGAAAGTCTCAAGCCACTGTCTGTCTAAGTGTGTGAGATTTCATGCAGAGGCAAAAGCCATGCAACCACCTCTGCTCTCAAGAAGCATATGTTTGCCGAGCATGGTGGCATATGACTGCAATCCCAGCAACTTTGGAGGCTGAGGCAGGAGAATAGCAAGTTCGAGGCTAGAGTTAGCTTGCACAACTTAGTGAGAACCTGATTCAAAACAGAAAAACAAAAACAGGGGCTTGGCATGAGGCTCAGTGGTGGAGCACTTGCCTAGCACATATAAGGCTTAGAGTTCAACCCTTAGTATCAAAAAGAAGAAGAAGCAGAAGCAGCAGCAGCAGCAGCAGCAGCAGCAGCAGCAGCCGCCGCCCATGTTTGCTAAGCTGACTTTGGGCAGCTGTGGTTCAATCCTCACTCAGGCTTCCAGCCCATGTCTGTAACCATAAATGACAGCCTCTGAGCTTTCTGGCAACTCATCCTCATCCTTACCCCCACCCAGCCGCCTTTATCCTCTGGTGGGAAGAGAGAGCAGATGGAGGAACGACGCCCACTCGATTCCTAAATAACACCAGCTTCAATTCCCATTAACTGTGAATTTGTACCCTTGTCTGGGTAAGAACCAAGAGAACAAGAGTTATGAGGACATTGCCAGGTGAGAGCAAAGGTTACCAGCAAAGCCCTGGCTGCCTGCTAGCCCTTCTGAGGACATGGTCAAGCAGGAGACAGGTAGCTGCTCCTGTGTCCAGCAGTGCTGCTGCCATCATGACACCTAGGGCCTGTGCCTGCCTGCCTCTAACAGATGAGTGACCCCTGAAATGGTGTTTTCCCATTTTTTAAGATCCATCATTCCACTGTCTAAGAAGACATGTATTGAAAGGGTAGATTCGATGAGCACTAGGAGTCTTTCAATTCTAATGTTCTGATGCAAAGGGAGGCAGAGTTTTCTGCAAATCTTCATTAATATATTGCATAGTGAGGGGCTGAAATCCTGGCTCCTGAGGCAGACACAATCCAGACTGCCATCTCACAGGCTGACTTGGGTGGGCCAGAGTGGGGGTGTCCCTGAGCCTCTGGCTTCTTAAGAATATATGAAATGGGAATACTGCTTCTTGTCTTTTCATTCTTGCTTTTATCTGACAAACATTTATGAAGGGCTTACTTATCAGGCACCGTGCTGGAAATATAAGGGTTCATAATAATCATTATTATTATAAAATTCTGTTCTCATGGAGCTTAAATTCAACCGGAAGGAGAAACATGACAAAATATTTTAAAATAAAATATGTACAATATGTCAGATAGGTACCATGGAGAAAAATAAAGGAGGAAATGGGGACATGGAGTGTTTGGAAGGAGTGTTTGGAAGGGTGGGAAGGACAAGTTGCCCTTTTAAACATGGTGAGGGGGGGAAATTTTCTGAGAACATGTGCATCAGGACTTTTGCAAGGGTCACATTAGATATCTGTGCAGCCAAGTATGCAGTAGGGCAACTATTGTCAGAGTCAATAACTTGCAGGCTGGCTGATGACTACGAGTGATTTTAATGTGTACATGATGATTCCCTTCTCGGCCCATACCACTCCCATCAACCCTCATCCTTGTGCTTTCTTAGGCAGAATCTCTTTCTCCCAGTGAGGCCCATCTGCTTTCTCCATTGGCAGGCCTTCTCTGGTTTGTCTTTTTCCCCCTTCTGGACCCTTCTAGTCCTTCCCATAGACAAGGTGCACTGCATCTTCTCCCCCAGCACAGACATATTTTCTACACCCCACCATCCTGGGGGAGATGTAGTCCTTCTTCTACCCACTCTCCCTCTTCATCTCAGCCCTCCTGCAACCATAGTCACTTAAAAGAAAGAGGAAGGGCAAAAGGAAGATAGAAGTGGGTGGAGAAAGATGAGGAGAGGAGGAAGAAAAAGGAAGATAAAAAAAGAAAGAAACATCACATATGGCATGAGTAAGTTTTAAATCTTACAAGTTAACTGTAGAATTAAGTGGTGATCAAAGAAAGAATCATTTAGGGGTCTTAGTGCTAAAAACTAGTGAATGCCTTTCAGAGGTTTGAGTTCAGTCTAGTGGTGCCCAACCTTTTTGCCACCAGAGACCAGAGGAGGGAGGTGATATGGTTTTGGGATATGAGTGCATGGAGAGCAGGTATAAATATAGATGAAACTTTACTGGCTTTCTTGTTGCTCACCTTCTGCTGTGTGGCCCAGTTCCTTACAGGCCATGGAGCAGGTCTATCGGGCCTGAGGGTTGGGGGCTCCTGCTTTAAGGGAAAGTGATCATGATCAGTTATTAAAATGACCCTCTGTATCTCTGATATGAAAAATATGAAAGACTGGAGGAAATAAGAGTTCAAATAATCCATGCATTCAATCATTCTTCCATAAACAGTTAAGGCCTGCTTTGTTATGCCTGTATTATACACATTGACTATTTCTTTTAGGATAGTTGTTAGATTCTTCAGTCATTTCCCCCAATTGATATGTTCTTCTATAACACCGAGTAGATAAAGTCTCTCCCTCCCTGTATACACAGGTGTGTCTTGCTTTATGAAATATTTTGTCTGAAAATGTACCTTTCCTTAGATTCCAGTGCATTTCTTTAAGAAAGTAAAGGGGCACTAAGCCAGCTATTCCACTTATAATTACACATTCATGTCATCTTTTGACTGGTTCAAGTGCAAATGAGATTAAG
Organism: Pedetes capensis; assembly: GCA_007922755.1. NCBI lineage: Eukaryota > Metazoa > Chordata > Mammalia > Rodentia > Pedetidae > Pedetes > Pedetes capensis. The sequence continues at coordinate 76,011 of VMDO01004648.1, read as the reverse complement.
TTACATGCATCTGTTACTTGCCTTACCATATATCTGCTCATACTTGGCCCTCAACAAACATTTAATAACAACTAAGAGATAGGTAATAACCAAGCAGCTCTCGCCCATAGTGTCTAAGCACTAATTGACTCAACTCTTTCCCTATTTCTTAGCCTCTCAGCAAGGCCAAGAGAGTCAAGTGGACATCCCATGGGAACAATCTAGCTAATACATGTTTCCAAGGATGGAGAATCTGCCTCAAGGTTGCAGAAAGATCATGTTCATCACAGCTTTGTTACTAAGAGCCTAATAAAGTACCTTCTTGTCACTAATTCAAAGCCAATATGCCCCATCCCTCAATGGCCAGGCCACAAGGAAGAGCCTTTTGAGACAGCAGCTTTCACTGGGAAGGAAGAATGTGACGGGAGGTGGAGGAGATGCAAAACAAATGTTGAATAGGAAAACTGAGGACCCTGGGGAAAAATAATTAGGCAAGATTCCTGAAGATGGCTATATTAAGATCTTTCCACCTCAAATAGCACTTGCTCTTTCTACAAGTTTCAGAAGCTGCTTGGGATCCAGAACTGAAGCACTGGGTTCTCAGGATCAAAAAAGAGCCCAGAAGTACATGGCAGGTGTGCCATCACCTGGGTGACAGAAACAGACCACAGGAGTCTTAGAGAGCTCATTGAGAAGAAGAGTAACTACTAACTCTCCCTGGGAGAAGTGATAAACGGAAAATATAGATCTGCGCCTACAAATAGCCAAGAATTCTTCCTTAGCTCAGGGCAGCAAGATGGATTTGGACAACTGGCCTAATACTTTCTAAATGTTTTCAGATGATCTGGTATCAAAAGGTTTTCAGACTTTTCTCAGGAACAAAGAGGATCCTTCACTTGGAGAATACATGCCACAAGAAATTCTCCAGCTCTTTCAATCAAATGAAGTTCCCAGTTGGAGTAAATCTCTCTCAGCATGCCTTGCGCTATGGTAGGGCATTGTACTGTGTTTACTAATAAGGCATAAATGAATGCAACAAAATCCAACAGAAAATTAGTTCTTTATTAATGTACAAATTAGAGCTGTCAAATTTAGCAAATAAAAAGACAGGATGCTTATGTTAAATTTGGATCTCAGATAAATAACAAATATTCTCTTGGTATAAGTATTTCCTGTACAACATTTGAGATGAATTTACACTAAAAAATATTTTTATTGTCTATCTGAAATTTAAATTTAAATGAGCTGTATTTTTCTTGTAATCCTGGTAAAATGCCCTCTCAGCCATCCCACAGGCTATCCAGAAATAATCACCAAGTCTCTAGCTGGCCAAGCTTCAAGGAGTTAAGAAGTTCTCACTAAGAAATTTAGATTAAGACTTAATAAATAGTGTTCATCTGATAGTGATCTAAAATAGTGCATTTTACAGATCCTCTTTGAAAATGCTTACTGTTACTTAAAATAATGCTCCTTTATTGTTGTTAGGTGCCGTTGAGTCAGGTCAGACTCATAGCAACCCTAAGCCAAACAGAGCAAAACACTCCCCAACACTGTGCCATGCCTGGCACTATGTGAGTGCTTCTCTGCTATTCACAGAGTTTTCAATGGCTGACTATTTCAGGATTGCTTCGGGAGTGGGCTGCCAAATCTTCTCCCATTTTTGTGGTACAGGAGATCGAACCCAGGGCCTCAAAGAGTGCTGAGCAGCACTTTACCAACTGAGCTAAACCCCAGCCCAATACTCCTTTGGTTACTAATAAGTGAATTACTCCAAATATGTGTGTGTATTTGGGATTCAGGCATACTACATAATCGCTTACCGTTGTTCCCAAAATCGGGCCAAGAACTTTTTGCACATGGGAAGAAAGCCACAGTCAGGTGAGATATAAAGGAGAGTGTTACCTTCCCCTTACAATGCTTCTGGGGAGGACAGAGCCTGGAAATGAAGTTTTCAGGAGCTGAAAGGAGAAACCCCTTTCCTAACTAGACATCTCTAATGCCCTCCTGGAGTTCTGTAAAGGAGCCTTCCTTGCTGGGCTGTCCCTGAGAGAGGAGTGGCTGGCCAAAGGAAAAGTCTTTCTCATAAAGCAAGCAGCCACTTGCAGCAATTTTATCTGCAAGGATTTCCTGCTGTGGCTAAATGGTGTGGCTGCATGGTTTGTTATTTAAAAGAGTGGCCCTAGTGAGACCAGTGCTCTGGAGGGGGGACATTCTGACTGCCTCAGAAAGGAATTGGAACAGAGAGTGCCAAACTGAATCCTCAGGCCTGGGGAGCCTCTTTATAAGGTGCACTAGACAGGCCAAAGGCTTTCTGGACCCTGATTGAATAATGTATTAAAATATCCCCAGGATAGGCTGGAGATTGGAGTTAAGAATCTTTAAGAAACTGCACTTGGGAGGAGGAGAAGGAAGAGTCCATGAAGCATGCAGGTACATGGACAGGGAGACTGCATGAGAAGATGTCTAGCAGGCAAGTAGAAGCAGAACCCAAGGAAAGTCAGGGATCCAGGGCAGAAGAGCACATTCATGGAGGAAATCTCCAGGTGGAAAAGCAAGTAGGGAGGTTGAAGATGCTGCTTAACAGCATCAAGGGAGGCTGGGCTCTGGCGCTGCTCTCTCCTTCACACTGGCAACTCAGGCCATGATGAATACTCTGTGTTGTGTAGTCTTTGGTCCATCTGGACAGCTCCTGGAGTGGTTCATTTTGACAATGACCTCTAAGGAAAGACTAGAGGATTAGGGAGAGAAACCTTTGTGGTGGACCTCAGAGAGACTGGAACAAAGGTTAAACCTATGGTGGTTTCAGAGGCATGTACGTGGAGGCCAGACTTCAGAGATAACATTCACACCCTAATAAGAAACAAGCCAAGAGGAAATAATAATACCTGTGGACTGCTGTTTATCCCAAGGAAGGTTTAAGACAAAAGCAGACACTGCTGGACTGTACTTACGGGCTTTAAGGTAACATTGCCTTGATTTGTGGTGTTTGACAGGTATTTTAGTCTTAATAGTCCTTCATGGTTTGCCTTGGTTTTAATAAGCAAATATTTAGGAAAATAATCTGAGTCAGATTTGAATGTAACACTAAAACAATGGCAGAAAGCTTGAATCTACATGAACTGAATCAACAGTAAGTTTTTCAAAGGACTCTTTATGGTATTGCAAAGAGGAGAATTCCCTTCTGTAGGGAAAGTGCTCACTGAGTCCTGGAGGACTTCATTCATTCACTTCCCTGCACCACACACCCTGCTGGAACGAGTTCAGAGAAATGAGAAAGACAGAAAGGCCACAATTGCTCCCATAGACCTGATAGGGAAGGGAGACAATAAAGCATGTAATTATCATAGTTTAGAGGGTGGATTTGTTGGAAAAGTACAAGCAGTGAAGGCATGCAACACAGTGATGTTAGTCCCAGGCTCAGGAGAGACTTCCCAGTGGAAGGATGCCAGACAGAAGCCTGGGAATGCGTAGCATGAGGCAGGAGAAGGACCGTCCACATGTGTCTGTTGGTGGAAAGGGGCACACTGGGGGATGTGTTCAAGACAGAGAGGAGAGAGCTAGAAGTTAAAGAGAACACAGTATCCTTAAAAAAAACTAAAGTAAGTCCAGTACTACAGGAAGGTAATGTTCAAGGGAGAGACGGGCATAAGACAGTTTTGTAAAGACAGGCAGAGCCCATACTGTGGAAGACTATAAACCATATTAAGGAGATTGGTCTTTATTAGAGTAGCAATGAAAAGCCCCTGAAAGGTATTAACCAGACAAATGATGAAATCACATTTTCATTTTAGATCATTTTGGCTGCAATGTAGATTGAAAAGAAGCTGCATTGGGTATAAGGACATAATTTAGGAGGCCCTGCAGCAACTCAGGTAAGATGGGGATGGGGATGTGGTAGGGGTGATGAAAATAAGCAAAAAAAAAAAAAAAAAAAAAATTCCATGGGTACTTGGAGACTAAAATCCACAGAAAATGGCATGATGTGCTATGAGGTATCAGGGATATGGAATCAAGGATATCTTGGAAATTTTTATTTGAGGCTTCCTGTTAATAAGACATATCATTTATAATACTATAGATTTGAGTTGAATATGGGAGTATAGCAGGAGAAGAAACAAGTGCTTTGGCTTTGGGTACTGTGAGTTCTAAGGGCCCAGAGCATCCAAAAAAATACCTAGTCACAGTTAAGAAATACAAACCTGGGAGTGACTGCAGCCAGAGATGTCAACTTGGGAAATTACATAGGCATTAGCCGTGTGCTTGGCAATGAATAAGAAAAGAAGAAAGTCCAGGACAGGGCACTGAGAAACACCAAAATTTAAAGGATGTAGAAAGAAAGAGAAGTGGGCTAAGGTGCCGGCGACAGAAAAACCAAAGTGGGAAAATGAAAGTAAAGGTGGTCTGTCCCAAATAAGGGGTAACATCTAGGGATGGGGGAAGAGCAGAAAGCTCCCAGGGGGAGGATTTTAGAACTTGATCACAGATACAACCACATTAAAGCTGCTTTAGTTTCAACCCTAAATTAAGAGCATTGTCTAGAGACTTATATCCAACTCACTCCTAGAAGTTGAATAAGCAGGTATCCATGCAAACCTCCACTAAATATATTTTAACTTCCCAGAGCACACTTTCTAATATTTTATTTGTATGGCTAGATGGTGGGTACCTGAATATGCATTAAGTTTTTCTAAATACCTTTCTGTATATCTGATATAGTTCAAAATAAATTAAAAATGGATATTCAAAACATATTGTGAAATAAAAGAAGGTCAGGAATTGAACAGCAGGTGCAGTTATATAACATTGTAGATTTAAATCTATGTAGATATGTATGCACAGGAAGATGTCTAGAAGGGCATTCACTAATTATCTCAACAATGATTATTTGGGTTAGCTGGAGTTAAGGTCATTTCAATTTTCTTTTTTGTGTTTTTCTATTTTGTTTGAATTTTTACAATGTGCAGACATAGCAGTTTTACACAAATAACAAAACCATGAAAGCATAGTAGAAGATCTTCTATCCAATGCAGCCAATTAATGCCCCTAGGAGGATGCACGACAGCCATAGCTGGCTTACAGTAGGTGAGGTCAGGGAGCAGTGCTCCACCTGGTGTGGTTGAATATGAAATGTGACCCCAGGCACTTGGTTGAGCCCCTGTTCACCAGATGGTGGTGTTATCTTGGAAGTACTGAAGACTTTGGGAGGTGGGGCTTAGCTGGAAGAAGTAAGTTACTGGGGGCATGTCCTTAGGGGCTACATGTTGTCTTGGTCCCTTCCAGTCCCTTTCTCTGATTTCTGTCCACCAGGAGGTGAGTAGCCTCTGCCACATGCTTCCAGCATCATGATGTTCTGCCTCATCATGGGCCCAGAATTAACAGACCCAAGGACTATAAGTAAAACCTCTGAAACAGTGAGCTGAAACAATTCCTCCCTTTGCATTGTTTTTGTCAGGAATTTTGTCACAGTGACAAAAAGTGACCGACATAGAAACCACCCTTATATTTGGTCTTCTTAAACAGAAAAGACTAATAACAACCATAAATGCTGCCCTTATAGTAGAATTTTTACTCTAAAAGACAGAAGCAGAGAAGCAAAGGGCATCACAGCCAAATGTATTCCTTTAGGTAAGAATACTCTTCATATACTAATAGATTCATGTAGCCAATTCTCCATTCTCTCCCAATGAATCAACATTCCAAAGGAAAGTCTTCTGCCTCTTTCCCAGTGACCAAATATTTAGGGATCAGAGAGGCCTGAGTTCAACTCCAAACTGACCCACTCACTTGAAGCATGACTCTGGGCAATTTATACCTACAAGGCTCATTATATTGTAAAATGGAAATAATTTTGAAAACCCACTTAATAAGATTGTTTTGGGGACTAAATGAGGCCAAATATGCAAAATACTTAAGAGTAACATTTAGCATTACCATAAGTGTTCAGTAAGTGGAGTTGTTTTGTAGTTCTTAGAGTAAGAACACAGAACACCAAAGTCTAGAACTAAAACACTCCCTCCATCTTGACCACCAGCCACCCAGAGGCCAGCCTTCCACTTGGTTTCTGACCCTGCAACCCAGCCTTTGAATCTCTCATCTGATCTCTACCTCCACGGACCCCTGGTCCAATTTACCTGTTCAGCATGTTAGATTGGTAGATTCTCTTCTCGTGGGTGTTGTAGCAGCTGCTCTTGGGCTCAGGGATGAAGCTGTGTTCTGACAGCATGTCGGAAGCAGCCGTGGTGATGATAGCAATCCCGTCTCTCACTCTGGCAGGGAGGCCATAGTCCCATTCATCATATGATACAGAGATGAGCCCTGTGGGAAACTCCGAGGGCACCGTGTCCGTATCCCCTGCCACCAGGCTAGGCACAATCCACGTGTAGCCATAGCCAGTGAGCCCTACTGAATTTGCCACTTCAAAGATGTAGGTGGCTTCCTCCTTAGTACAGTAAAGAAGGATGATGGGGCTTTGAAGTTTCTTCAGCTGGTTCTGGATCTTAGAATCTCCATCATCCAGGGACATGTCCAGTAAGAGGACTTCCTCCAGCTCCCAGCCCACGAAGCTGTTCTCGATGGTGCTGCGGATCTTGTTCACAAAGTCCTGGTAGCCAGGAAAGTAGGTGGTGACAATAGAAAAGATGTACCAGTCATATTCTTCCATGATGTTGAGCATTACAGAAGCTTGCTGTTCAATTGAGGGGCCAAACTGGAAGAACATGGAGGATTCATCCTAGAATAGCAAAAGTGTAAAAATGAGAGAGAGAGAAATATTAAACCAAAGATAGTAGTGGAAACTTTGAAACAATTGGATACAAATGTTTGTATTCATTATTTTATCACACAATACCTTTAATTCCTCATTTTCAACAAAATGTTCTTGTTTAATTTGCCTTGCAAACGTTTATCATAACTTTATTCCTGAAAGTACCTCCTAGAATTTAGAGAAAATCAACATAGATCTATAACTCCTTGTCTGAAATGCTTGGGGCCAGAGCCTAAGGCAGCTCCACAAAATCAAATATGTTAATACTTTATAGCAGAACATGTGAAGAGTCAAACAAGGTAGAATCAAGACTCTAAGTGACCTCATGTCAATTCAGGTCAGGTTTTATTATCAGGTGGATATATAAGCATATCTGTGTACCCTCACAGAAGCACACACACAGAGATACACATTTTCCATTTTTCAAGGATTTTGAAATTTCTCCATGGTAGATGTCTATCATTCAGTAACAGTGAATAATCCAAAGTGCCATCAATCAGCCCTTAGATCTATTTAAAGAGGAGGTATAGGCTCATTGACCCGGAACACGGTTGATACTCAGGTATGAATAACAGGGAGAAGAAAGTGTAAACATGCAACTGTCAAAATAATAGCATTCTCTATTACTTTAGGGTTTAGCTCAGTTGGTAGAGTGCTTGCTCTGCATGCTGAGGCCCTAGGTTTTATCCTCAGTACCACCAAAACGGGAGAAGGACCTAGAAGCCTGCTCCCAAAACAATCCTAAAACAGTCAGCCATTGAAAACACTATGAGTAGCAGAGAAGCACTGACATAGCGCCAGGGATGGCACAGTGTTGGGGGGTGTTTTATCTGTTGTGTACAGGGTTGCTATGAGTTGGACCTGAGTTGATGGGACCTCACAACAACTATTAATTTGCTCACCCTCTAATTTTTGCTCTAATAATAAGGTAGTCAAGTTAAAGTTCAAACAGTATAAGTCACATGTTAAAATTGCTGGTATCCAAGTTTATATATTATTATATTTTATTCTAGAGCACCATGGAGAATATTATTTTCTTGTGCCCATACATTGCCATAGGTCTCAGACTGACGTGTACATCACACACACATCTCTCTGCCATTTCTGAGCACCTTCCATTTTCTCCTTCATTTTGTGGTGGAAGCCATTTTAAATTCCTCCCATTTTAAGCTGCATTTCACCTGCTGTTCTGAAGTGTTAAGCCCTGTATTTTATCACCACCTTATAGCTACAAGAATCTGAAACCACAAAATGAATAACCTCTCAGCCTTTTCTTTCTCTCTTAGTCCAGTTTCTCCCTGATTTCCTCCTGTGTAATGGTATCTCTTTACTTGGTCTCTGCCCCCATCTTTTATCTGATGGCTTATCTCCATTTTATAACAATCCAGGCTAGCAAAATTGTGTCCTTCTCTAAGGAACAGTTCCTTTTTATCCCCCAACCAGGGCTTCTAAGTACAGTGACAAGGAACCAAGAAACTGGGCCTTTAAACAAAATTATACAGTGATTTCTTAGTTCAGGAACATATTGTTGTACAGCTGAGAAATTGCTAAGTATATCTTGGGCACCCACTATTCAAAATAATTCAGGCTGGGAAATATCCAGCTGGTGTTCAAAGACCCTGATTCAGCAATGAGAGCTGCCAGCCCCTTGGCTCTATGAGAGCTTTGCTTGCTTCCCATGACTTAAACTTTTCACATTTCCCATGGGTTACCCAGAATGAAAGAGGAGATGCTTATTCATTGGGCCTGATTCTTCCAGCTAAGGGTAAAATGGCACTATCTTGCTCCCTCCCCTAGATTTAAACATAGAGTTGAAGCGGAACATCAAAAGACCATGGAATTCAGAAAAGTAAGAAGGGTGGGGCATCAAAAATGAATGGGTGGCAAAAATGGAATTGATTCAGAGTAGAACAATTACATCATGTGTGCCCATTCCAAACCCTGGAAAGACCCTGCTCCTGGAATTTTGCAACACAGGACTGCTCTTTAGACAAAACTGATCTGTCTTTGGGTTATAAGACACAGTGGTGCTATGGGCTAAATGCTTGTGCCCCACTCCGTTCACACATTGAAATCCTAACCCCAAAGAATATATTATTGGGCCATGCTATCCTTTGGGAGCTTGTGATGTCATGAAGATGAAGCCATCATAAATGAGATGATGGTCCTTATGAAAGAGGCCCCAGAGAGCTCTGACTCAGAGGATGTCATCTATGAATGAGAGAGTGAGTCCTCCCTGATACCAAATCTTCTGGCACCTTGATTTTGGACTCCCCACCTTCCAGAACTATGAAAACTAAGTTTCTGTTGTTCATAAGATACCTAGTTTATAGTATTTTTTATAGCAACCTGAAAAGACTAAGATAAGTGGGAATCTGAGACAGTGAAGACTAATTATTCCCAGACTTGTCAGGGGCCCACAGAGAACCAAAAAAACAGGAAGGGAAGTCCAGAGACAGAATAACTCACCTAGAATAGTGATTGCTAGAAAGAAATATTAGTTTATTTTCATTGTAATAGTTCTAGCTAAGCGGAATCTTGGAGATTCTCAGATGGGAAATATGATCCCATGGGTTTCCACAAACCCAAAGGTCAGAAAAAGTGAAAAAGCTTTCTCATATACCTTAATATGTGCAGGGTTTGGGATAAAAGTGATCCCATTTGCAAACAAAGTAAGTCCACTCATTCTGTGATGGATAAACAAACCAATAAGGAGACTCTTGAGTGTACATGAAGTTCTATGTACAATGAAAACACAGTTGGCTCAGATACATAGCCACAGTTAGTTTTGAGAAAAAAACCTATGGGGGTCGATAGTAGATAGTTTCCTGCTGATGAGATTGAATTTAAAGAAAACCAATCTATTAAATGCCAACCTCACCCTCCCCTCTCTTGGTCTTCTCTTAAAACTCTCCCCACCTCCTGGTGTAAATGAGCTCACTGCCAGTAACTAGGCAAAGAAAGCCAATGCATGGTAAGAGTATCACTATCATACCTTCTAATACCTTCTATAGTACATCACTATCATTTCTCCTAATTCTATTATTCCATACAATCTCATCCTGGTTGGGACTCCTTCACCCCTACCAGTGCCGAAGTCAGCCATTTTATATCGCTCATCCTTCCTTAAATAAGGATGCCTTCTATGACCATTTTATCTGCCACTGAAAGATTACTGAGGCCAAGCAGATATCAAGAGACAGAGTTACAGCCCGGGCAAATGTTTCCCAGTGTAACGAGCAGTCCAGTGTTATTAATTTCATTGACACATCAATCTGGGGTACAGAGATTGGGAATGGAACAGCTCTTTTTCAACAAGGCTTGGGCTAACTACAATTGGCACATGCAGGCAGGATCTGCAAATTATGGTCATAGCCACAAATCAAAGCACAATCTTCATGTGTGCACAGAGTGGAAAGGACGGGTGGACACACATCCATCTCCGCCCACACCCAGCATGCACTGTGATCACCAGCAAGTGATCAGGGATGAGGGACAGAGGTATAATTCTGTGTGCAGCTCACTATGCTTCCCCATTTACATTTTTACTTCCTAATATCATTACAAAATGTTGACATGACATGGAGCAACATCCTCCTCCAGTGAAAATTCCTCGCTAAATTTATTGTGTGAATAGAGTTCTTCAACTTGCCTTGAGAGCATCCTTAAAGCATTCCTGAGATGAGCAATTAGCACAAAGAAGGTAGAATTGTACATTAGATCCCATCAGATTACAACCTTTACATCCTACCTCCATTACTTTGAGGTTCACAATGTTTATTTGTTAATAAGAAGAAAGAAAAAGGACTTTTTCATCTGATTAGATGTCCCAGAAAATAATTGCCTAAAGAATTTGCAGTATATGAAATTTCTCTTCTGCATCATCCAGATCCCCTACCGATCCACTTATGAAATAAAAGATTAATCCCTGGAAAACACCTGGAAAACACAATAGTCTTTGGCTCAGCCGCCATCTGCCTGGAGGATCATCTCTGCTGAAGAGAGCCATTTGCCCAAAGTCATGCCCTCTTTCCAGGGTAAACAGTGCTGAATGACTGGCTGTCAAGGGATATGGAGACTTGGTCTGAAGGGTCAGTCTATCTTCAGAATTCCCCACAATGTTAGTTTGTGGGAAATGTTCATTAAACCTACATTACCTTGGATTTCTCTCTTTGTCCAGTTTTGCCCTGCCGTCTCTTGGTGTTGTTCTTAAGGATATCCTCTAATAAACCTGCACACTGACTGTTGGCTCTGGGTATGCTTCCCAGGCAACCTGACTCTACTCATCTTCCCTTTCTGACATGGAAGAGAGATAGCTTAAAATCAAACACAGTATTTATTTTCAAATGTTGAAATGACAGTAGAAAGATAAATCTTAGCCCGTTATCTCCAGAGGAGAGAACTAAGACAAAGGAGTATTGGCTGATTACATGAAATACATTTGCAACAATTGTAGCTTTTTAAAATTAGAATAGATCTCAGAAGGCAGTGAGCTCTCCATTACTATGACCATTCAAACAGGAGCTGGATTATCACCGTACAAATTATTTCTCACCAGTACTCTGTCAGGGGAACTCCACACTCACCTTTAAGACCTAGTTCAGCTCTTTAACACATGATATCTTTTCTAATTCCCCATAGTCACATTTGTTTTATCTCCCATGTGTTTTTGCAACATTATGTTCATGTCTCTAAAATAGCACTTATCACACAGTATCCATGCTTGCCTTCTCCCACTAAAAATGTGTGCCTTTCAAGAGCAGCAACTATGTCTTCCTTATGCATCCCTGGATCCCTAGGTGATGCATGAAAAAAGTTTAATGTTTGCTGTATTAATATCATAAAAAATCTTCAGTCAGGCATCTTGGCACGTACCTGTAATCACAGTGGCTCCGGAGGCCGAGGCAGAAGGATCATGAGTTCAAGGCCAGAGGCAACCTGAGCAATGTGCCAAGAACTTGTCTTGAAATAAAAAGTAAAACTAAGGGGCCAGTGGTACAGCTCAGTGGTAGAGCACCTGCCTAGCAGGTATGGTGCTCTGGGTAAAACCCCTTAGTACTACAGGAAAAAAAGAAAAGAAAAGAAAAGTAGTTTCCTTTATTGGTTGGGAAATTAACTGAAATGACCTTGATGGTCTCTTCTAGTGCCAAAATTCTATGCTGCTGGTGTATGTCCACCTCATGGAATTTAGGTATGCCTGAAAAGTTAGACATAAAATTGACTTTTATAAATGTGAGGAGACTCCCATTGTAGCCAGCCAGAATGGCATCAAATACTACCAGCATTTATTTACAGCTTTATGCAGCAAATTCTTTGAATGTGTCATCTACACTCACCTCCTCCAATCCCTCTCTTCCCATTCTCTCTTAAACTGACTCCGATTGGATTTTCAACACCACCACTCCAGTGAAGCTCCTCTCTTTGATACCCAACTCCAATGTCAATGTGCAGTCCATCCCTACCCACTAGCACCACATGACCTCCTTCACTCCACTGTCACAAGAGCCTACTAAAGGGTCCTCTTGCCTCAGCTCAAACTCCTCTAGTCTATGCTCAAAAAGAAGCAGGACAATCCTTTTAAACCTTAGATCTTAAGGTGTTATTCTCTGCCCCAAATCCTCAGTGCTTTCTCAAAAAAATTAAAAACAAACAAACAAACAAACAAAAACCAAAAAAACAAAACAGCTAACACCCTTGATTTGGACCCTGTATTGCCTCATGGCCCACACTCCCTCTTCCTCATGGTGCTACACACACTGTGCCCTCTCTCAAGCATGCTTGCTCATTCCTCCTTCAGACCTTTGCTGTAGCTACTTCCTCCTCAGCCTGCAATGTTCCTCTTCCCACTATCCAGATATCCACAGGGTGAGTGTGTGCATGTCTTTCAAGTCTCTGTTAAAATCTTGCCTTCTCCAGTCTTCTCAGTCCTAACAGAGTCCTGAAGCCTGTCTTCCCTTGTCATGGGCCACACTTAATCCTCTTACTTGGCTCTACTTTTTCTCTTTGCTACACTAGTTACCACCATCTAACAGTGTACAAGGGCTGGGATTTAGCTCAGTTGGTAGAGCACTGTGCTGCAGTCTCTGAGGTCCCGAGTTCAATTCCCAGCACCGCAAAAATGGGAGAAGGGCCTGGCAATCTACTCCCAAGGCAATCCTGAAACAGTCAGCCATTGAAAACCCTCTGAGGGTCACTATGAGTCAGATACCGACTCGACAGCACCTAACAACAACAACAACAGTGTACAAACTCCATCTGTCAGCTTGTTGTGCTATGGGGGCTTGCATGTTGCTGTGATGCTGAAAGCTATGCCACAAATATTTCAGATACCAGCAGGGCCACTCATGATGGACAGGCTTCAGTTGAGCTTCCAGACTAAGATAGACTAGGGAGAAGGACCTGGAAGCCCACTCCCAAAACAATTAGACATTGAAAACCCTACAAATAGCAGAGAAGCACTGCCAAATATAGTGCTGGAAAACGAGCCCCCCGAGGCTGGAAGGCATTCAAGAAACAACTGAGGAGAAGTTGCCTCCTTAAAGTAGAGTCAAACTTAATAATGGGAGTGGAGTCAAGCCCCTTGGACCTCCATTTGCTTATGTGGCATGACTCAAAATGAAAAGAAACACAGTAGCTTCAATAACAGGCTCAAACATAAAAAGATCATGGGCATGGCACAGTATTGGGTAGTTTTTTTCTGTTATACATAAGGTCACTATGAGTCAGACCTGACTTGATAGCACCTAACAACAACAGTTTACATAACTACTTATTTGATATATTTATTATGAACGTACTATCTTTTTTCATTGGGAGAAGGACCTGGCAACCCCCTCCCAAAAATCAATCTGCCATTGAAAACCCTATGAACAGCAGAGAAGCACTGACAATAATGTTTCCCCTGTTGTACAGAGGGTCCCCATGATTCGGATACCAACTCGATGGTACCTAACAACAACAACAATCTTTTCTCGGGCACTAAAATTTAGCTCAGTTGGTTGAGTGCTGCTCTATGAGGCCCTTGGTTCGATCCTGAGCACCAGAAAAATGGGAAAAGTTTGTGGCAATCGACTCCCAAAGCAATCTCAAAAAACGATCAGGCATTGAAAACCCTATGAGGGTCACTATGAGTTTAACCCAACTAGACAGCACCTAACAACAACATTCTCTTCTCAGTTAGAAAATGAACACACCAAGGGCAAAGATACTGCTGTCTGTTCACTGCCATGGCTGTAACCTAGAATAGGTCTGCTCCCCAGCAGGCTCTTGGCAAGTACTTGTTGAATTTTAATAAATGTCATAACTGAAGCTGCAACCAGATATATCTCAAATATAGCTTACTTCATTGGTAACCTAAATGAGATTATACTTTCCTAGTACCTTATGGTCTTTCACATGAGTCATATCTTAGTACTTTATAACACCATAAAGATTATGGTCCTGCCAGGACATTAGTGTAGTTTCAGATTAAATAACAATTTATTTAATTGTTTAAATAACAATTTTCCTTTCCTATTGTTTATAAAGAACCTCCTCTGTTCTTCTAAATTCAGTTCTTGAGGAGAATCTGCACCTCATAAAAATCTAGAACTGCTAGACTTTTGCTGAAAATCCTCTCCACTGCTGCCAGATTTGGAAGGAAAATGTAGAAATGGTGGGATAAGAGTCCAGGGCTGGCCCAGCTGCCCTGAGAGAAGGCCAGGATATTCCTTCATTACTCCTTCTCCATTTAATACAGAGTAGAAACAATATGTGGGGCAAAATCTCACCTTCCAGAATATAAGGAATAGTTTCTCTCTACTCATCCAACCCCAAGGAATCATTTCCTTTGATGACTACAAGCCTTCAGACCATCTAATCCCAAAGAATCACTTCCTTCAATGACTATAAGTTTTCAGGGCACACTGCTACTTAAGATGGTAGTTTGAACAGCATCAGTCTTGTGAACCACACCTTGTAAGATAGGAACATCTCTGATGTTCTTCGGCCTCACCATTAATCAGAAATATCCTGACTGAAACACACAATGGCAGCTTACCAATGGAGAATCATGAGCTTTCCTGCTTGTTAGATGCCAGACTCCTTCTTTTCTTTAAACTTCATACACAAAGGAGAGCACTGGGTGTTCAAAGACCCATGAACATAAATTCAAGTGTTCTGGGCTTGTTGAAGAGCCACTCTGCACAAGTAAGCCACTCCAGCAGGAGCCAGCATTCTTTTTCTCATTTGTTCTTTTGGAAGATAAGCTTACTTTCTCCTTGCATTTTGTCCCATTTCTCCTGCCTGATTGAGTCTCCCTTTTGAATGTGCTTGAATTTAAGCCACAGCTAAGGAGCAAATCATAGGTATTCACTTTGAGAATGTCTACAAGGTTCTTCATATTCTAGGTCTCAGAGACAACCTTACAGGAAGAAGGAAGCTTATATGCAACAGGAAGGCCATAATAAGGGGAGAATAAAAAGGTAGATTGTCTCCCAGTAGGGTACCCACCCAAATTACAGAATGAAAGTAAGGGGCTAAAGGCTAGAGAACAGGAGGAACACTTCCGGCATGTTTCTGTGCTCCCCCGTAACATAGTAGGACTGCCAAAATCTTAATAAGGCTGTGTCATTTCATCTTAAATTAAAATTCCTCTCTATAGTCTGCTCCATTATGCAGATCAAAACAATACTCAGATGGACTGACTTGTATTTTTAAGAGGTTCTTTTCTATAAAAGAGCAAGTTGACAAATTCAGCCACAAGCAAATTCTGTGACTAAATAGGTGAACTTTAAATAAATGCCAAGGAATAAGGTAGAAGAATAGAAAAGTTTTTTGAAAAATAAGATGGATAGAGAAAAACATAAAACATATAAATATTAAACTAACATTATATAGTAGGGTTATCAATAATCAAACTAAATTTATTTAGACAGATGTATAAAATCAAGTGTGTTCAATAGCAGTATTGATCTAGGCATTTATAGGATAAAAAGAAAGGTATCATAGAAACTAAACCTACTAATTAAGGGAAAGACAGATCACTTATTATGAAGTATGAAATACTAAATCCCAAACTGCCTTTTGCCATTAGAATCTATTTAACTTTAGCTGAAAGGGAAGAGTCTACAAAATTGTGATTATTATCAAAGAACAGGGTCAGGTACAAGCCAGTAATGTGCTTGACGTACTAGCAGCATTTTTCAGAGTAAAGATGTTGACATTTGTCTCAAATAAATTATACTTCCTATCTCCTCATGTGCATTTGATCAGAACATCACGTCCATATGCAGAGAGGAGTGGGAAGAGGGGAGATGCCCTTGGTGAGCAAGGGTGGAAAAGGCATTTTATATTTGATTAAGCTGTGAGTGCTAGTACCTTATTTGTTTCCAAAAATAACAAAAGCACTGGTTCTAGGTACAGTGACTAAGTTTATCCATGTGGGCCTCCTCAAGGAATCCCTGGAAAACAAAGAGCTCTTTGTCCCCTCGTCCCTGCTCCATATGGAGAGAGCAACTAAGCATGGCTAAGTTCTGAATGTGGATCAGCCACGCTGATGTGGCGCACTGATTAACAAGCCATTGTCTCCAATGGCTAAAGCCAGAAAGAAGTTTTCTCAGAAAGTTTTTTTTTCCAAACATCAGTGATCAGTTTTCCTAGATCTCTAGATTAGAAAAGAGACGGATAATACAATCTGCTATTGAAAACCCTATAAATAGCAGAGAAGCACTGATACAGTAGGGCACGGCACAGTGTCAGGGAGTGTTTCATTCTGTTATACATAGGGTCTCTATGAGTTGGATTTGCCTCAGTGACACCTAACAACAATAATGCCTCACATACAGTAAAGTATGGCAGCTTATGATCAAAACAGCCTTCAATTAATTCACATGTCCCAATCTAATCTGGTCATCAGTCTAAAAGAAGCAAGCATTTTGAAAGATTCCAGAAATGAGACTAAAATTGCATAGAGGAAGATTGTTAAAAATATTTGCAACTTCTTGGCACCTGATTGTCCCAGCCTTAAACAATCATAGGACTTTAAACCTTAGCCACCAGGTCCTGCCATTGAGTTTTTAAACCAGAACTGGCCAGGTACCATTGGCACCAATGCCTTCTAAAGCTGGCTGGGCTGCTGTAAGCCCAGTACTTGGTGCTCTAGATATAAGCCTGTTTAGGTACAGACATGGCTGTGCAGATGAAGCCTGACTTCCTTCCCATGTGCCTCCCACATGCCAAATCCAAGGGACTAAGTTGCTTCCTCATATCCTGATTTTTATTCCACTCCCCACTGGATGAGGAGCCCTGCTCAAATAGCATAGCCACAGACATATTGCTTAAACCCTTTTTCCCTATAGCTACAGATGCCAGCTGATGCCTGACAGTATCCCCCCCATCCTGTTACATACAACGAGTGGTTCGTGCATTATTAGTGCATTATTGCTGTTGTTAGGTGCTTTCGGGTCAGGTCTGACTCATAGCGACCCTCATTAGAACCCTGTATACCCACATGAGTCTGACTCATACAAAAAGAGGGCTATATGATCCTAAATAGGGTACTCAGAGCTGCAGACCTCAACTGTGTGGCAGGTAACCCTATGGCAGTGTTAAGTCTAATCTTTCCCAGCGCTCCAACTCTCCCTAGGCTCATTGTTCAGATCCTAATTTACATTACCTACAATGCTATGAAAATGGCATCTAGCATTTGATTAACTGCATCCAAGTTTATTTGACATGTTCTTTCTTTGCTTTGCACTAAAAATTTCTCTCCTTTCCCAGAATTATTTGACTGTTACTCTTCTTGTGGCTCATTTATAGCTGCTTGTTATTAGCACTAAAAATGGATCCTGCAAATTTCAGGGTTCTACCCTGCACAGGGGCTGGGATTTAGCTCAGTTGGTAGAATGCTGCTCTGCAGTCTCTGAGGTCCCAGATTCAATTCCCAGCACTGCAAAAGTGGGAGAAGGATGTAGCAATCTACTCCTGAAGCAATCCCAAAACAATTAGCCACAGAAAGCCCTATGAGGGTCGCTATGAGTCGGACACAACTCAATGCCACTTAACAACAACAACAACAACAACAACAACAACAACAACTTTGCATGGTGGTGCACACCAATAATCCCAGCACTTGGGAGGGTGAGGCAGGAAGACTGAGAGTTCAAGACCAGCCTGGGTTATACAGTGACACTTTGTCTCAAAAACTAAACTGAAATACAAAAACTCTGAACTCCTAATTGCTTACTTTCATTATCTTTCTCTTTAACTCTGAATGGAATGGGCATATGAAGTCTCATAGAAAGTACAGGTAGAGACCATTTGCTACACAGATACTAGCTCCTAGCCTGACCCAGGAAGAGTTACACTAAAATTAGTTTTCTAGCCCCACATTCTTGTTTATGGTCCTACAACACAGCCTACCCATTTCTCTATGAGTAATATTTGATTTGAAGTATTGTGAACTTTGGTTCCAGCACAGTCTGAGCCATCTGATTTACCAGTACCAACCCTTCCAGCATCCCTGGAGCCCAGCTTGTCTTTGCTTATCAGCACTGATGAACAGATCCAGACGTCTTCCTTTTTTGCCTCCTTTTCACACGGTCTAGTTTCCACCCAGCAAGACCCTGTTGGGATGTCCTAACTGGCCCACACCCCTAGCAAGCCAGTGTTTCTGTCCTCCCATTGGGACCTTGAGGAGCTGAAATGCCATCAATGCCTCAATCTGACTCTGGGAGATTGGCCAAGCAGGGACAGCAGCAGCAATCATTCAAGAAGAATACCAAAGTTGAAACAGGCAGTTCTCAAAAGAAGTACAAATGGCCAATAAATAAATGAAAAAATGCTCCACATCCTTAGCTATCAGAGAAATGCAAATCTCATCCCAGTCAGAATGGCAAGCATCAACAAAACAACCAACAAGAAATACTGAGAGGAGGTGTGAGGTGATGGGGAAGGCACTCTTATGCACTCATGGTGGGAATGTGAGTTAATGTGGCTACTATGGAAATCAGTACAGAGGTACCTCAAAAAAACTAAAAACAGAACACTATACAATCGGCTATACCACTCCTGGGTATATACATGAAGGAATCTAAGCCAGTGCACCACAGGGACACTTGCACATCCACATTTCTTGTGGCTCTATTCATAATAGCCAAGGTGTGGAATCAGCCTAGATGTCTATCAACAGAGGAATAAATAAAGAAAATGTGGTAGAGGTACACAAAAGAGTTTTACTCAGCCATAAAGAAGAATGAAATATATCATTTGCAGGAAATTAAAGGAACAGGAAATTATGTGGAATAAGTCAATCTCACAAAGGCGGGTATCATATTCTCTATCGTATGTGGAAGCTAAGATTAAAAAAAAAAATAAGAAGGACATAACCAGGTATGGTGGTGCATGCCTGTAGTCCCAGCAACTCAGGAAGCAGAGGCAGGAGGATCAAAAGTTAGAGGCCAGAGGCACCCTGCATAATTTAGCAAGACCCTACCTCAAGATATAAAAAAAATTAAAAACGGGCTGGGGGTGCAGGTCAGTGCAGGTAGAGCACTTACAAAGTATATGGAACATGCAAGGCCCTGAGTTCAACCTCCTAGTACCAAAAAAAAAAAAAAAAAAAAAAAAGACATGAAACAAAAAGGGGGGCTACTAGAGATGTGAATGGAGTAAGGGGGAATGGGAGGATGCCTTATATACATGTATGTTGTTGTTGTTAGTGCCATTGAGTCAAGCCCAACTCATAGTGACCCTATGTATGACAGAACAAAACACTCCCCAACACTGTGCCATGCCCAGCACTATTATCAGTGCTTCTCTGCTATTCATAGGGTTTTCAATGGCTGATTTTTTTGGGGAATGGGTTACTAGGTCCTTTAGCCAAGCCTACAGCACCTGGTGCTCCTAGGCGGTCTCCCTTCCAAAGAGTCACAGGGTCTGACCCTGCTTAGCTTCTTAGATCAGGTGGGATCAGATGCCAGGATGCTATGGATGCAGATATACCCATGTATAGGAAGATCATAATGAAACCTCTTTGTGCAATACATATATATGCAAATAAAAATTTTTGAAAAAGATGCCAAGGTTGGTAAGATCTTTACCAGAAATAAGAACTAGACAAGTGAAAGAACGACCCACTTACTTTTATTTTGTAATTCACTTATTCATATGTTTTTAAACTACATTCAATGGCCTCCAGCATTTCTATAGTTCACAGCATTTCACCTGAATACTTTTCTCTGACAGAAGTAGGCAAGTAGAGAAAGTGGTCTTTAAAAGAAAATGCCAATTCTTATTTCAAACAGGAAAGAATATGAGGGTTCTTCTTCTGCTTATCTCTGTCAGGCTCTCCAGAGCACAGAGCCGTTGTTACAGTCAGATAGGAGTATTTATTAATTGCTACCCAGATCCCTCACCATGGGGCCTCTGCCTGTAGATGAATCATCCCAGAAAAGCATGGATCTTACATGAAATCTCATTAGCTTTAGGCCCGGCCGTCAAGCAACTCACCTGAAGCTGTCAGGCTCACATCAGCTGGCTGTGAATGCCAAAATGTGCTAACAAAACAGAGGGGAGGGGGCAGCCTTATGGTTCAGCAATGACATTTTGCTGTTAATTTGGTACTGCCGAAAGGTGCCAATGTGTTCATCTTTTACAAGCACTGCTGAAAGTCCCTGTTAAATAAAGCCAGCCTGAGGTTTCAAAGAATAGACTTTATCCAGAGTGACTTCAAAACAGGAGCACTATTAAGTCAGTTTTGAAGAACGTGAGGTGGAACCAGGTTCTATTCCAAGTCTTTAAAGAAAATTCCACATTTTCTTCAGTTATGTAGACTGGTGAGTTCAGCATCCCCAACTTTCTGAAATACATGCCTGTGTCTACCCCTATTCTGTCATGCTGCAGACTAAGCCCTTCTGCTTTCATGCTGTCTTTGGTGAAAGGCACAGAACAGGCCAGCAAAAACTTTACCAAATTGAATCAAACAGATGTTGAGGTGAACAGTGGTTTGTCATTACTTGTGAGTGAAGATTACTAGCAAACCCACTCTCAGCCTTTTCTTGCTGAGCCTACATAACCCTTCTTTTTTTTCAAATTTTTATAGTTCTTATGACAGTATTTATTGAGCTGCTTATAGTGTACTTGATGCTGTCTGTGCATTATGCAAATTATTTCTCATATCCCTGTGAAGTAAGCCTTATTGTTGTTGTTGTTAAGTGTCATTGAGTCATGTGCAACTCATAGCAACCTTCATAGGGTTTTCAATGGCTGTTTCAGGATTGCATCAGGAGTGGATTGCCAGGTCTTTCTCCCGTCTTTTGCGGTGCTGGGAATTGAACTCGGGACCTCAAACACTTCAGGGTGGCACTCTACCAACTGAGCTAAATCCCAGCACACAAACCTTATTACTACCTCTATTTTACCAATAGAGACAGTGAGCTTTCATTCATTCATTATTTATTTATGGCACCGAGGTGCTGAATCCAGGGCCTCGTACACACTTCGCAAGCACTCTGTCACTGAGCTGTATTCTCAGCCCATTTTGTTTTTTATCTTGAGTCAGGGTCTTGCTAAATTACACAGGCTGCCTCTGGCCTTGAACTTGTGATCCTCCTGCCTCTGCCTCTGGAGTCATTGGGATTACAGACATGCTCTGCTGCACCCAGCTGAGACAGTGAGCTTTGTAGCAGTTAAGCTACTTGCCCAGGGCACTGCTGGCAAAGCATCTAGACAGGTCTGATTTGAGGTGCACATGGGCAACCATTATACCACACATGCTCTGTTCACCCTGGAGCTTCCATGAGAGTCATCCTGACTTCCTTGCTTAAATTGGAAAGTAGAGAAGGATTGCAGACATCCAATAAAAGTCTGGCCTGCAGCCGTAGCCCTGTGGCATCTAATCCCATCAGATGTCTGAAGCTAAGCAGGGTCAGGCCTGGTTAGTACTTCGATGGGAGACCGCCTAGGAATGCCAGATACTGTAGGCTTGGGAGACAGGCCCAGCAACCCACTCCCAAAAATCAATCCACCATTGAAAACCCTATGAATAGCAGAGAAGCACTGTTACACGTAGGGTTACTCTGAGTTGGATACAGACTCGATGGCACCTAACAACAAGAACATCAATAAAAGTCTACTTATTCCAGTATAGAGATTATTTCTATGAGTTCTTTAAGCCTCATTCCCATGCATCCATCCATGGGTACTGCCAACGAGTGGTGGCTTTGGTACATGTTACATGTTATCACGTGGTAGCATTCTTCTGTTGACCATGCATACAACTAGTTCTTTATCATCTTATCATTTGCCAGCCAATCACATATTTATTAAATGCTATGAGAAGTGGAGGTGAAGCAGAAGTCATTGTCTTCACCCTCAGATGAATTAATGGCAAGTTCAAAATATATGAAATAATGAATTATGTTCCTTTAAATGTAAATGATAACATGAGGGTTAGAATGTAAGTGCCATGGGAATGATGGGCAAAGAGAGAAGAATGTCTGGGTGGCTACATTTGTTAAGCTTCTTTCTATGCATCTCTGTCATTGCCAGAGCTCCCATCAGTTCTGTGCAGTGAGCAAAAGAAACACCCATGTGCAGTTCAACCCAAATGCCAGACTGTCATTAGAGACGTAAGTAACACTGAGCCTTGAAATCAGACTTAGATTTGTCCTCAGGTGGACAATGGGCCTCTGCTGTCTGCTATCTCAGGCGGCAAGGTAGGAGATGATAGACTTACCATATAGTGTCATATCCAAGCCATATCTACAGTCTAAATGAATTATATATATATATATATATATATATATAAGTCTTTTTCTTTCATCTATCCAGCCTTTCATTTTCATCTGAGAAGATTAGATTAGTATGACAAGGCTTGTCCTTTATGAAGTCAAGCTCCCCAGTTAAAAAAGCTCCTTCTCTTCAATGATTGCAAATTGATTTTAAGATTTCTTTTCGGTATTCCTTCAGAAAATGGAGCAGAATAATAATTTCCAGCCTCTTCTATTCCTTGATGTATTTGGTTTCTTTATACTGGCCTTTTCCCTCTGGCTCTCCAATAGTTTTCCATTAGACACACTGGTCAGCAGATCAATCAGTTATTTAAGTGCTCACTACATGGCAATGACCTGGATTGCAAATTTATACCTAAGCAACTTACAAAAGTAGCCCAGAGTTTTCCTTCTTCAGTTCCATTTATTAGTTCCTGTTCTCCGTCCACTTAAAAATACATAGATGACTACCTACATGCTAATAGTTCTCAAATATGCCTCCATATATATTAAAGAAATATATTTTTCTTATTTTCTTACTGGTTAATCAAGGGAAAACTTTCAAAGACCTGCTTTTAGTCTTGGCCTCAGAAAATGAATGAATATATTGTAGCAATGGCATCCCTGTATATTAACATAGTAACACAGTTTTTCACTTTTTGCAGAAAATAACAGGAGGCAATCTGAACCAGAGATGCTCCAGGTGTTCCTTGTCTGTGTTCTGATGCTTACATTGGTTACATATGTAATAATTCTTCAACAAAGTTACCAAAAGTCATGGGATAGGTTTACAAATTATGCTTTATGTAAAGAGGAAGGACATACTGGCTCATAAGGAAATATCTCCTTTTATTCATATTTCTGAGTTCCAAAATGATGCAAAGATTATAAAAATTACCTAGAGTCCCCAAAAGAACCCTAACAAGGAACCCAGTCATAACAATATCCTATTTGTAGTAAGTTCTTTTTTTTGTGTGTGTGGTACCTGGGGTTGAACCCAGGGCCTTGCAGTTGCATGCTTTGCAAGTGCTGGACAACTGAGCTACACACCCAGCCCTTTTTTTTTTTTTTTTTTTTTTTTTTTTTTTTTTTTTTTTTTTTTTTACTTTTTGAGACAGGATTTTGCTAAATTACAAAGTCTGCCTCTGGTCTCGAACTTGCAATACTCCTGCCTCTGCCTCCAGGGTTGCTGGGATTACAGGTGTGTGCCACTGCACCTGGCTTGCAGTAAATTCTTAAAATTGAAGTTTTTAGTGATGAAGGACACACTGATCTTTCTTTAATTCTCTCAAGTTTTTAATTCTCTCAAGTTTTTAATTCTGTCCCAATGTAAAGTAGAATAACTCCCAGATTCCCCAGTTTGTTTCTTCCTATAAAGACAAAAATTCTCTAGTTGGGTTCTCTACACAACAGACAAAAATATTCACCAACACCGTGCCATGCTCGGCCCTGTGTCAGTGCTTCCCTGCTGCTCATAGGATTTTGGAAGGCTGGTTGTTTCAGGATTGTTTTGAGACTGGGCCACCAGGTCCTTCTCCCATTTTTGCAGTACTAGGGATTGAACCCAGGGCCTCAGAGAGTGCAGAGCAGCACTCTAGTAACTGAGCTAAACCCCAGCCCCATCAAAATGAAATGAGAAAGCTACCACTATTTCCTATTTTCTTACTTTCTGTACCATATTTGAAATTTATTCCACAGCTTTCCATTTTCATGGGGCAAACATCTGCCTACATGACTTTCACCTTGCTCAGAATTCAACAGAGCAGAGCTACTATGAGGGTCAGGCTTAGCCCCAGGGCTTGAGGCTGCTGGAGCAGTGAGGGTGGCTGGACAGAGTCCCCTCAGTAATACAAGGTCATTCATACAAGAATCTCCCACCACTACCCAAGGCCCTTTTCTTATTCCCTATTCTGTTTTCATCCACTGGCTGGTTATAATATTCATTCAAGTGTGGCTTTTGTAATGTGGGTCTGAGATGGATGGCACAGTGAGCCTCCTACATTCGTACCCAGAGACTTGCGCTCACTCTCCCAGCTTCACAGGCCCATCCCTGGAGGTGTGAGAGTACATGCTGGCAGCATTCCTGTCTGCTCCTGTACCTATCCAGCATTGGTGTTTATTCAGCGTGTGACATATGGCTAACATGGAACTGGGCACAGCAAGTAGGTACAATTTGCTTGGAGATTATGTCAAATTATGTACCTGAACATTTACAGTTTACTTGGAGATAAAGATTGTTTGCTTCAGCAAATTAAACAATAGGTACTAACAAAACTACGTCCCTTTCACAAGTATTACAGGGATTAATCAGAAGTTGCCTGGAATCCAAATGTGCCCCTAAATAAATAAATATAGCAGGTAGATGGTAATGGGTACCTCAGATTGCATAAAAATAATATGAAGAGCAGTCACCTGACACCCTGATGACGCCTTTCACATGCTGTCCAATGCCACCTGTGCCTACAAACCTCGATCAATCCCCTAGGAAGGCCATGCACATAACATCAGCAAACATGAAGCAGTTTGGAAGATAAGCTATTTATTTTACCTGAACTTCTATTTTATTTGGATTTCTGCTCATCTGAGTATGGTTCTTCTATGGTTTGTAGAATTTTAACTGCATCTCAGCTATGGTTTGTAGAATTTTAACTGCATCTCATAGCTGAAATGGGAGAAGGACCTGGCAGTCCTCTCCTGAAACAGTCAGCCATGGGAAACCCTGGGAATAGTAGAAAAGCACCGACATAGTGCAAGGCATGGCATAGCATCAGGTGGCATTTCATTCTGTTGTACACAGGGTCACTATGAGTTGGACCTGACTCGATGGCACCTAACAATAAGAACAACATAACTGAAAGAAATGGCATTTCTCCCATCTTATCCTCCTTCCTCAAGTACTTTATAAATACACCCTCAGCAGAGCCGAGTCCCCCTAAGCTTCAGCCCAGGCTTCAGCTTCTCACTGTACACAGAGCTGGTCCACACTCTCCTCATGTTACTCCCCACATCCTTGCAAATAAAAGATGAGAGAAGTAGCTCCCACCATCAAAGTTAGAGCTTTTCTTCCTTCCAAGTCACTGGGAAAATCACACTGACCTCCAGGTCCATGATCATTTCAAGAGTTTAATACTCATAGACAGTGACCAAGTTTGGTTCACTCTGATTGTACTGGAATATAACTAGGTAAAAATATTAAGTATATTCTGGATTAAAATGATGACTGAACAGTTGTCAAAAAAAACCCCTAATTTCTGAAATAGTAGATTTCACTGAAACTTGGGGGTTGAGAGGAGGTTACAGAGTTATTTGTTAGCACTGAAATGGGAAAGTCAAAGAAGATTAATTTATTCCTTGTGGTTAGCATCTCAACCGAAGCCACAAACTCCTCTCACTTTAACCACACACAGAGGTAGACGTATACACTTATGACTGAGAATAATGGTCTACTGCTATTCTCTGATGCAGTCTGTCTGACAGGAACAAGGGCACTGAGCTCCCTACAGAGATCCCTACAAATTTTTCCTCTGTTTTAGTCACAGGGGTTGCAACTCTCTCAATAATATTGACACCTCATTTCCTGTAACCGTCAATTCATAATCATCCCTAAGTGAAAATCTAAAAATTTGTATTTTTCATCTTTATAAACCTCCATGGGTTTAAAAGAAAGATTTACTAAGAAGTCAAGGTAACAAAGTACTAACAAAACAAAATGAAGATTTGTACTGTGGTTATGAAGAAAAGATCCAAACCTGGTTCCAAAAATCTGGATTCAAATCTGAATACTTTTAGCTGTGTGATCTTAGGCAAGTTACCAAACTTAGCCAAGACTGTTCTTCCTTTAGGCAATAATGTTAGTTCTTAGATAATAGAGTTGTAAAGAGCCTTAAAAGAGGTTAAAATACTTCGCTTAGTACCGGATACACAATAAATTCTCTGGTTCAGCAAGCCTGAGTCTGTTGACCACATATAATGGCCAAGAATATAAGCAAGGAAAAATTTTAGCCCAGACAGAAATATAAACTGGTTAAGTTCCTAAATCCACCATCATTTTTACTGTCTTCATCATCTAGGCATCAGTCACAACTGATCAAATACACCTACCAAGTTTGATGTAACCCAGATCAGCATGGACTCTGTAGCTGTTCTTATCTGGATATGTGAGAATACTCCACCTTCTCAAAGAGTCACAGGTCCCTCCATGACTTCAGGTCATTAGCTCCACAGGATGATTGCTAAAAATTCCAGCTCAAGAGACATACTTTTGCCTCTCTTCTGCTTCTTACTGTTCTGTCAGCTGTCTGAAGAACATTCACCATCCAGCTGATAATACTGGTTCTACTGATTTATAAAGGTCATCTTCTTCAGCTGTTGTTCCCAAGTACCACCTGGTCTCAAATGGAATAGCTGCCATCATGCAGGTTTGGCAGCTGCCATTTTGATGGCTCTTTACCATCAGGCTACCTTATTTTGCCAAACACAAGTCCCCTTCACTATCTTAAGGAAAACTATACTTTACTGCACATGTGAAAATAAAAAAATTTCCCCTAGGCTTCTCTAGTCCAAATTCTTCTTCCAGTTGGAGGAATATCATCAGCTTTGGGCCTACTTTCAGATTGGTTTGCTCTGAACATAAAGTCCAAAGCAGGCCACTTTTCCCTCCAATTCATAATTCTGGTTAGGCCATTAGTTCCACCTACTTCTCTTTATTCTATTTGATGACTCATCAGACAGGGTGTATGCATTGAAATATCCATCTAATACCAGCTAATCAAAACTTAGCAGTATAAAATTAGGCAAGCACATACATAACGTAATACAGAAACAATTTCTACTAACAAGTAGCATTTAAATATGTCTACACTGAGTAAACACTTGAACTAAAAGCTTGAACAGATAAGATAGAAATAAAAATTGAGCTTCTAAATAGCTGAATCACTTAAGACACAGATCAATCGCAAGCAATATGGCATCCTTATAACAGATTTTTTTCTTTTACAAATCAACAAATTTCTAAATATTGTCACAGGTCCACAAAATAATCACACTTTCCAATGCTATTCACCATAATCAAATCCCCTCATTGCTTTAGAAAAATGTGCTTATTGTTTTCTGTTACTTTATGTATGTGCTTACATGATTTTATATTGTAAATTTTGATTCAGTGGATATATCAGTGCATACATTCAGCCTGATGAGTCATCAAAGAGAATCAAGAGAAGGAAGTAGGACTAGTAGCCTAAGCAGAGGAAAGTCTCAACCTTCATTCTTATACATGCAATTGCAAAGGTGGAATAACACTTCTAAGTCTGTTCTGTGAGAAGGCAGAGTGATACCACTAAATATGGTCACAGGTGAATTTCACACTCAAACACTAGCATAGTAGAAACTCTTGTATGATCTTGTCCAAGAGAGTTTGTTCAGTTGGTAGGGATGGTTGAAACTGCAGAGATGACTAGTTTTTCAGTGTTCCCACCCAATGATTCACAGACACATATTTGGTAAGGTCCTTCCTGTTCAACTACATAGAATGGGTGAGAGTCTATCAAAGAGACAAACTTTTCTGTATTTAAAGACTTATGATATATTTTCTTGATTTTTCCCAAATAACATTTTACATTGTTTGAGAGGGATAGTGTGTCTTTAGTTCTGAGTTTATTCATGTGCATACCTGTACAATATTGTGCATGCATTTGCAAAAAAGAATAAGAGAGTCATCATGGAAAGATCTTTACATAGAGAGTACACAACTGTTATATACACATGAAATGTGTCATTGTGAATGTGACTAAACATTTCTTAGTAAAAGAAGCTGTCAACACTTCTTAAGGTTGACACAAATAATTATCTTAGAATAGAAGACTCCATCTTCCCAAAGTACTCAAAGGCAAATAAATGCCTCTTCCTGGGGAAGGAGTGAAAGAAGATGTTTGAGGATTCTCCTTGGTATGGACAACATTGATATTGGGAGAACAGGTGGGGAAAATAATAAGAAGCTAAGGATTCTATCAAGAAAAGACAAATTTATATCCTAGAACTTTTCAAAATTACTTGAGAGATAGAGGTATATCTCAGTGATAGATCACTTCCCTAGCATGTGTGAAAATTTGGGGTTTATTAGCAACCCTGCAACAACAACAACAACAAAAACAAACAAACAAACAAAAACTCTTCTGTAGAATGATATAGTTAAGACAGAAACTACTCACTGAAAAGGAAAATGAAGGCTCTCTATATGAGAACTGGGGGATCCGAGAGTGAATCTAGCACAAGTAAGGTGCAACAGAGGTTCATAGAGGAGATCCAGTTACACCACAGCATAAGGCTGACCATGGCAGTTGTTTCAGACATAGACACTCTGGAACAATGGTCCTGCCTTGAGAACAGTGGATGAAACACTGCAAGCCCAAGATGTGCCAAAAAAATAAATTAAGTAAGGTGTATTAGTCTATTTTTTTGTTACTATAACAAAATGCCCAAGGCTGGATACTTTATAAAGAAATTATCCAGCTCACAGTTTTAGAAGTGGGAAGTTGAAATGGCATGTTTTCTGCTCTGGTAAGGACCTCATGGTGATGGCATCACAATGCCAGGAATAAGTGTAAGGAAGGGATCACATGGTGAGACAGAAAGCCAGAGTGTGGGAGGGACCCAGATTTGCTTTTGCAAGGACAAACTCAGAGTCACACATAACTGCATCATTTCCTTCTAAGGGCACACTTCAATGACCTAACCAAATCCTACTAGGCCCTATCTCTTATAGATGTTACCACCTATCAGCATTGCCACACAGAGAACTAAGCTTCCATCACATGAACACTTGGGAGACAAACCACATCCAAACCCTAGCAGAGGGTCTTCTAGGCTCTGATGATCCATTCGCTCTCCACCTGAGTTCTATAATCAAGCTGACGCATGGCCTGAGTAAACTCTTATTGTACTTAAGCAATCCGATGTGGACACTAGCAAGTCTTTCAGAAGGTAAAATTACTTTTCCTGATAATATTGGTAGGGGGTAGTTTTAGTAATAAATTGAAAACTAAAAGATGTGACTCTTTTTTTATACCAAAGCTGATGATTGATACAAATAGATACAAAAGTGGTGGCATAGAAGATAAAGATGAAACCATTTGGGGTCCAATTTAGGTAATTTTGATAGCAGATTTTTATCAAAATAAGAAAAAATAGAAATATGGTAAAAATGAATCACATAGGTGGTTAATGTGGTTTATTTGCTCAATACTGAGAAGTCAATGTGGTCGCAAGCCAAATTTACCAGAGAAAGCTTATCCCTGGACTCATAGGAGGACTATGAGTAGGAAGAGGTGAGTCTAGAATATACAATTAATTTAATCTTACAGAGTTTAATTGGGGTGTGGGGGATTAGCAAAAGGGATGGACACCATTGGGGTTACTCATCTTGCAACAACAAATAAACAAACAGTGAACAAATACTATTTTCAAAAAATGGAGCCATAGTATGTGTGATGCTTTGACAATCTCATTTAACAAGAGCTGTAGTTAGGGAATGTGTTGTATTAGTAGTTTAGCCTCATATACTTACTTTTAAGGACATACCATGCTTTCCATCTTTCCAGAACACATACTAGATAAAGGGCCCAGATGTAAACAGAAAGGAGGAAGCAAGATGCAATGAGGAAATACTGTTTTTTTTTATTTTTTATTTATTTATTTTTTAAAGACAAGAACTCACTATGTAGCCGCAGGTTGGCCTTGAACTCATGATCTTCTAGTGTCACCCTGCCAAATGCTGGGATTATAGGCAAGGGCCACCCTCCTTAGCTTGGAAAATATCCTGGATCAGAGTTTACAGTTCTGACACTTGGAACACACAAGTGACAATAATGCAAAGTAAAACATAATAATCACCAATGGATGTTACAGGGCCTAGAAAAGGAAAGGACCACACTTGCTCAGGAATCAGGAAAATTGGCATGAAGGAAAAGGTAACAGAATGATGATGATAGTGGTGGTGATGATCACAAGGTACTAATAGGGTGGGTAGCCAATTCTAGTTGTGGGAACATTTGATCAGAAATAAGAGATTGCTTCTGAGGACAAAAAGGCTGAGTTAGGCTGTCCCTTCGGCTGATTTTTATCAAGTGCCTACTAAATGCCAGACACTGTGTGGAAGGCTGAGGATGAAGACAGGAGCTTCCTGCCTAAACTTGCATTGTGGAATGGGGTAGCAAAAGGTGGATAGAAAAGGACTACAGTAGGTAAGTACTATACTGCACTAGGGCTGGGATTTAGCTCAGTTAGTAGAGTGCTGGTCTGCACTTTCTGAGGACTCTGGTTCAATCCCCACCACAAAAAACGGGAGAAGGATGTGGCAGCCCACTTCCAAAAACAATCCTGAAACAATCAGCCACTGAAAATCTTATGAGGGTCACTATGAGTCAGAGATGACTAGACAGCACCTAACAACAACAACATACTGCACTACAGCCTGGGGGTTAAGAATAGAAGCTCTGTAGTGAGACTGTATGGGCTGGGACTGGACTCTCATCTATAGGCTGCTTGTTGCCTTAGGCAAATCACTTAGCCTCTCTGGCTGTGGTTTCTTTACCCGTAGAATGGGTTAATAATGCACCTGTCTCACAGAGATAATGATATGGTATTTGTCATGTACTTGGCACAGTGCTTAGTAGGTAGTACTACTGTGAGGCATATAGATGTTTGTACTTCTCTGTCTCTATCTGATGTCATGAAGGTAGTTTCTTAGAAGTAGAATTAGTCCAGCTTCCATGGCATACACCTGTCATCCCAGTGACTCAGGAGGCAGAGGCAGGAGGGTCTCAAGCTTGAGGTCAGAGGTAGCCTGCATAACTTAGTAAGACCCTGTCTCAAGATAAGAAATGAAAAATGTGCAGGGGTGAGGCCCTGGGTTCAACCCCCAAGAACCAAAAAATAATAATAACAAATAAAAGTAGAATTAGGAAAGAATCAGCCAAGGACATTAACTTTTCAAAAGTCATTAATATGTTTTACACATTGTTTTCCAAAAACATCATGTTGAGCAATCTTATAGTGTATAGAAATGCTGATCTCACCATATTGTCTGTCATTAGATGCTGTACCTCACCAAACCCCATAATTAATATGTTTTTAAGTCTTTTGCTAGTTTGATAGGTAAAAAGATGATGTAATTATTGTTTCAATTTCCATATATTTGGTTAGAGTGAAGCTAAACATTTTTTGTACTATTAGCACCATGTATTTTTTTCTCCTACAAATGAGGAAACTGTAAATGCTGATTGTAGAGTTTGGCCTTCAAGAGTCAGGAAATGTGGATTTCTGAAAATTACTGAGCAAAGAAACAAATTAGTATCATCTTATATTACATTATACATGTGCTAGGAAAGAATAAGAATAGATGTGTTTAATACCAATGAAAGTTTATGGGGTTATTGGAGCAGGAATCAATATGGATTAGACAGAGACAAGAAAACAAACAGAAAACTTTAGGGAAGAATGATGAAGAGAAGGGAACAAAGTGAAGGAAAAAAGAAAAGACAGTGAGAGTTTTAAAATGTTTATCAAAGCCAGGCAAAGAACTGGAGGAGATGAGACATGAGTCCATAAAACTTCTTAAAATTAACACAGTTAATCTTAACTGAATATACTTCTGTAGTTAAATACGGATTCAGCTACACTGCTGTGCTGCAAAATGAGCCATGATGTGGGCGGCAGCAGGGTAATAATAAAGCAGGGGAGTGCAAGGCCATGCTAATGGGAGTCCCAGAGGTACATGGCTCTCAAAGCCAAGATAATCCTGAGCCCTATTCCATTAACCTAGTGGCCTTGTCTCTCCTAGTGGCCTTGACCTGGAGGCACAAAAGAAGCTGGGAGTAAGAACAGCTTCTGAATATGGATGCTCCAGCCCCGGGCACCTTTGCAATGCCCCCCTTTTGGTGCGAAGAACAGAAGGACAACACACAGAAAATGGAGGTAATGGTGGGGCCAAGAACAGAGGTAAATTGAAACAAAGAGCTTCTTTCCTTCAGCCACTTCTTGGGAATTCTCTCTTTTTTTTTTTTTCTCCAGGTGGTTGATCACCTGGGAAACTCTCACCCCCATCCTGACTACGGATACTCAGCTTCCAGCCCCCTCCAGACTCTCCTTTCCCTCACCAGTTTCAGCCCACCAGGCCTGTGCCAGGAATGTGCAGTGAAGGCAAGGCAAGTTGGGCAAAGGAAAGGAAGCTGGGGAAAGAGTTAAAGGAAGTCACTGCCCACCCTGATCTGAGGGATCCATGGCACCTCCCCAAGAGCAAGCCAAGAGGAGGCGGGCCCACCAGAGTGGCGGCAAGACTGACTCATCATGGCTGAGAAAAAGGGTTCTAAACAAAAATTGGGCCATGCCTGTAATTTCAGTGAGTTCAAGACAGAAGGCAGCCTGCACAACTTAGAGAGACCTTGCCTCAAGACAAAATATAGAAAAGGGGCTAAGGGTGCAGCTTACTGGCAAAGGCCATGACTTGTTGTTGTTGTTAGGTGCTGTGGAGTTGAGTGCAACTCATAGCGACCCTCATAGGGTTTTCAATGGCTGATTGTTTCAGAATTGGTTTGGGAGTGGATTGCCAGGTCCTCCTCCCGTTTTTGAGGTGCTGGGGATGGAACTGAGGGGCTCATAGAGTACAGTGTGGCACTCTACCAACTGAGCTAAACCCCAGCCCCGAGGTCTTGGAGGTCTTGACTAGCACGCACAAAGCCCTGCGTTCAACCTTCCACCTACATCATTTGATGCCATCACTGGCACCTGGAGAACTGGGCGATTTCTCCTCCAAAGTCTTGGGATTCATTAGCCTTTCTCCTTGTTCCCCTTCCCTAAAAAATGGGGATATTCTGAATATGCATCTGATATTTTAGGCACTGCATCTTCGCTTGTAGCCCACATGTCAGGTGGTGCCCCTATTCTTGGGCAGTCTTATTGATTTGGATCCAAATATTAATTCTGAGACTGGCACAGTTAAAAATCTTTCCTGGAGTTTTTGCAATTCCCGTGGTTTACTTTTTCTCAATCTCTTTCAGAGTTCCTATGTCTGCCTTAATTGTCCGCAACTGTTCAGACCAGGCCAACTGAAATTAAAAGTCAGGAGCTGGGTGTGGTCACGTATGTCTGTAATCCCAGTGACTTGGGAGGTGGATGGTGGAGGATTGCAAGTTCAAGGCCAGAGGCAGCCTGAATAAATTTGTGAGATCTTGTCTCAAGATAAAAACTAGAAAAGGGGTGAGGGGGTAGCCCACTGGCAGAGTGCTCACAAAATATGCACAGGGTCCTGGGTTCGGCACCCCAGTACCACACACACACACACAAAGAATTGAAGTCAGACTCAGGAGGCTGAGCCAGGAAAATCATGAGTTCCAGGGCAGAGGCAACCTACATACCTTGGCAAAAATGGGCTGTGGTGCAGCCCAGTGGTAGAGCACTGACAAAGAATGTGTGAGGCCCTGAGATCAACTCTAAAGTACTAGAAAACAAAGAAAGAAAAGAAAAAAGAAATAGAGAAATCTGTTTTCTATATCAAGTGAGGAATCCACCTGTTACATCCACTGTGTGACTTAATTTTTCCAAACTTATGTAGACCAGGGAAGGGCTGTTCCATCTTCCTTCTCTACCCTCTTCCCCTGTAGCTATTCCATCATCCTTCTCTACCATCTTCCTCTACCTTCATGTTCTTGGATATTAGATATATATTTTTATTTTTATCTTATTCATGTAGTTCTCTATATCAAGAAGAATAGCTTCCCCCACTCTGAAGCCCTTCAAACTCTCAGTTTCTACTCCAAGTAGATTTTTCAAGTTGTTTCTTCTAGGAAATATACTACTGCCTAGGAAAAGTATTCCAGAGACTATGACGTCCTCTTATCAGAATAGATGATGGTATAAATTATATAAAATTAGAGAAGTTTTACAGGCTATAATTTATTACCATAAACACAGGGAATACTCGAAATATTTAACAACTAGCAGGGCACTTTCAACAGCCACCCAGAACTGAAGCCAGGCTTAGGAATGAATCAGGGTCTTGGGGCCCCTCTGCCAAGCATTAGCCTTTTCAGTGCTAACTTGTGGGAAAGTCTGGGGGAAGGACCATAGGCATCACAGGCTTCACAGCAGCTGCCAGTTACCAACTGGTATAGACATAGTCATCCCTTAGTACCTTTGGCATACTGTTCCAGGACCCCCAGCAGATACCAGAATCTAAAGATGTTCAAGTTTCATATAAAATTGTAGCATAGTATCTGGGTATGACCTATGTACATCCTTTCTAGTAAGTAGACTTTAAATCCACTAGATTGCCTACAATACATAATATAAAGTACATGTTACATAAATAGTTATTACACTGTATTGTATAGGAAATAATAATAAGAAAGGTCTGTACATGTTCAATACAGATGCAATTATTAAAAAAATATTTTTGATCCACTGTTGTTTGAATGTGTGAATGTAGAACTTGAAGATACAAGGGGCTGACAGTTGCTCCGTATTTTAGCATCAACACAACCACACAGGTGCTTATCAGCTGAACCTGAGTCCAGAGGCTCATCAGGAATGATCTCATTTGATCCCATTTCATTTGGCTGAATATATTGCTCCATCTGTCCTCAGTCTACTTTGTTGTAAAATCACCTGAAACCTATTATTTTAAGCAATACTGCCCTTAACTTCACTGTTCATTTTTGGTAATATATTGTGGTCCAAGGTCAGTGCTCTGAGATTTTTTGGATTCTAGGAAATCAATTCATTTCTGACTGAATATTTTCCTTTGATTTGGGGAAGAAATTAATTCCAAAGTTAGGCAAAACTGACTCAGATCTTTCCAGCTTCTAGTTATAATAGATTCTATAAACAGCTCCCTCTCCTTATGGAACCCAAACCAACTTTCCACGCTGCTCTGCTTTGGAACTTTCTTCATATGACTTTAGCTCTGTGGAGGTTACTAGAACTCAAGCTTTTTATTTGTCTATTTTTGTTTGCTTTTGGTTCTTTGCTAAACAGTAGTTCTGAAAAATCAAGCTCTAGAATCAAAATATAATGTTATACAAATATGTGAACTTAAATTGTCTGGTAGACACACTGAAAATGAATAAAAAGAAATAGGTGAATAATAAATTTTACTTATCTCAATGTATCCAAAATACTACTTCAATGTGTAATAAATATAAAAATTGTTAATGAACTAATCCACATTCTTTTGTTCATACAAAATCCTTAATTCCTTGTGTATATTTTGTACTTTCAACCCATCTCAATTTAGACTTGTCACATTTCAAGTGCTCAGTTGCCTTTTGTG
This sequence comes from Pedetes capensis, assembly GCA_007922755.1. Classification (NCBI taxonomy): domain Eukaryota; kingdom Metazoa; phylum Chordata; class Mammalia; order Rodentia; family Pedetidae; genus Pedetes; species Pedetes capensis. Next base: position 40,199 of record VMDO01004648.1, on the reverse strand, counting down.
GCTACTGCCCACCCCACCAGACAGAGCAGCTGGAGCCAGCCTGCCCACCCCAGCCACTGACAGTTCTGCCACCTCTTAGCTTTTTGGTCTTGGGTAAATAACCTCTCTGTACCTCAGTGTCCTTATCTGTTAAGGGGTAATAAGAGATAGGACACATGTCCTAAGATTGTTATGAGGATTCCAGAAGGAGGTTCAGTTTCCTAAACAGAATAAGACTTCAATAAATAAATTATCATCATCATTATTTTGCTCTTTCATCTCCCATGACTACTATCCATTTTTTCAATTTCATATTCAATATCCCAAAATACTAGGGTCACCATATAGAGAAAACTCTCCCACCACTGCTTTTTCTTAGTCGGGAAAATAATGACCTAGAACAGAGACATATCTTTAAGCATGCCACACCCAAACCAGAAAGACCAAAGACCATACAAAAGTAAAGTTACCCAAGTATAGCCTAAGTACAAGGATCGTGAAAAGTAAAACTTTTATTTACCTGAATACTTGCTTATCATGTTGTTGTTGTTAGGTGCCATTGAGTCAGTATCTGACTCATAGTGACCCAACATACAACAGACAAAACAGGTTTGTCAGTGCTTCTTTGCTAATCATAAGGTTTTCAATGACTGACTATTTTTTTGTGTGTGGGAGCTAGTGGGCTGCCAGGTCCTTCTCCCAAGCCTACAACACCTGGTGTTCCCAGATGGTCTCCCATCCAAGTACTAACCAGGCCCAACCCTGCTTAGCTTCTGAGATCTGATGCCACAGTGGTACAGCTGCAGGCTTACTTATCATAGATATTTTTTTAAAACCAGTCTTCTCATTCACGTGAACAACTTTTACTGCCATACCTGAATTCTAGGCAATATTTCATGAAGGTTTAGTCAGAGAAACACACTCACCATGATTTCCCCGCTCAAATATTACAGAATTTTTTTTTTCCCATGGCCTTTAAGCAAGTGCTGCATCCATCCCCAGCCATGGCTTCATTTTATCCACAAGGAATAGCAGATGCACTGCGTTTCCCAAGATCCCTTTAAAAACAGCCTTGTAAATGCCAAAAATACTGGGAACATTAGTGACTGGAGATCTGGCCATTAAGGGTGAACGTGGGTGAGAAGGGAATTAAGGGTCTAATTGTTAACAGACAACAAGGTAGAAGAACTTACAGAGAAGCCCAAAGTAAAGTCAAAAATAATCTAAGGGCAAAAATGTTTGCTGAGCTGGGCTGTATACAACTATTTGTAGAGAAAAAAATATTCTTTTTAGGGTTCAAAAAGGGTATTATAAGGACAGGTTTTGCCAAGAAATATAAGAGGTGTTTTTATAAGAGGCTTTGTTTATGAAACCTGAAAAAAAATAAGGTTTAAAAACTATGGAAGCAATTCTGTACACAACTTATGAACTTACAGTTTATTTTTCCTAAGAAGAAACATTTTCTGATCACAGATAAGGCTAAATGTTTCAGCTGGACACTCATTGGACCATTGTGGAATTCTGATGAAAAACATAGAGAAATAATATAGAAGGAGATCTTTACCAAGTCCTATCTTATTTAGCACTTTAATCAACAGTTTAGGGAAGAATATTTTGACTAATTTACAAGATATGTACATGTCAAGGAGATGAGAAGAATAACGGAAGTGTTAGATGGAAGAATTAACATGGGCAGGCTAAAAAGAAGAGATCAATCTCATCAAATGATATTTAATTAGGTTAAATCTAAAATCAACTGCATCAATAGAACATGGGGAAAGCTTGGATTACTTTGTATTTTTGATGATTGTAAACTTGGGAAGTCAGGCTGTCAAAACAGCTAATGCTGTGTTAAGCTTTCTTGACACAAGGGCAGCATATGAAACAACGAAGAAGCCAGTCTATTCATTGGATAGTAAGGAGAGCACGCTGGTAAACTGACCGTCAGTACAGTGATCAAGTGTCTAGCTGAGATACTAGGAATTTACTTTTAGAATCAATTGAAGAAATGTAGGCTGCTTAGTCTGAAGAAGAAAAAGCTCAGGGATTTCCTGAGAGTTCTAATGTCCCTAGAGGCCATCACATGAAAAGACAATTTAAAATAACTCCAGAGAGCATGATGTGACCCCCAAAATGGCAGCTAGAGCACTGTAAATTTCATCTCAATATAAGGAAACCTTCTCACAATCTGAATGGAATGAATCTTCTTGATCACTCAACTAAATTCCTCACCACAAGAAATATTCTAACGAAAAAAAAGATAGGGCCACCTGCCAGGGATTTTTGGATTGAGTGAATGTTGAACTATATGACCTTTAAAGCTCCTTCTGAGACTCTATTATCTGTAATAAAACATAAATAAATCACATCAGTTCTGCTTGACACTATAATGTAAATGTGAGGCCATTACACATACAGGGCATATGTGTTATTACTAGAGACAAATCTTAGCTCTTAGTGTCTGTAGATCAATTATGTCAACAGTTATGTGTGAGACTTTGAGCTAGTGAGGTTGAACATAAAGCAGAATAAGAATTCATTCAAGGTGATGAAACAGGCTTCGCTTTTTCCATAATTAGAAAGCATAGGTCAGTCAGTAGAACTGTCCAGGGAAGGAAATAGGCTACAGAGAAAACATGAATAGTTTTCAGTATTCTGGACTATGTGGGTCACATGGGGAATAGAAGAGGGAGGGAGTGTGTGCATGGGCACACACATACTCACTCACTCATACACACACATTTGCACATGGTCACATTCACACACAAACTCACATACATACACACTCACATTTACACAGTCACACACTCACATTTACACAAGTCATATACATACTCTCACACACTCAGATTCACACACACAACACACATTCATATACTAGCATACTCACACACACTAACACACTTATGCACACACTCACACTGATATACACACACTTACCAACTCATACTCACTGACATACACTCATACACTGACACAGTCACCACATTCACACTAACATGCACTCACACATGTGCACTCACGCAAGGCACATGCACACACTGATGCGCTCACACTCATACTCTCACATTCACACATACAATCACACACACCCACTCTTACATACGCACTCATACTTAAGACACAATAACACACACTCACTCATACCCATACACACCCACATGCACACACAAATGCACACATACTTAAACAACTCATACACTAACACACCCTCACACTTTCATGCTTATGTACATGCTCACACATACTAACACTGTCATAAACTGTCACACTCACACAAACTCACACACACACTACGACACACATTCTGTCTCACACACCTACTCACATACCCACACACACTCACATACACTCATACACAGACTCACACACATTCACACACACACTAATGTACACACAAATACACCCTTTCACTTGCTGTCACACATGTTCACATCCAATAACTCACCCATTCACACTCATACTAACATAGTCACACATACTCAACACTCACAATACTCACACATTCATACTCAATACTCACACACACACTTACAGACTTACATGCTCACACACACACACATGCTCACACACACATGTACTCTCACATGCTCACTCACACTTACCCCACACACACACTCACACACTCCTGGTAATAGCCAGAGACCAGGTTTCTGTGACGCTCAACATTTCTAATCAGCTTGTAAGCAAAACTTCCCCTTTGCGATGCAAATGATCTCTACCATTGAGGTTCACAAGAGTTATATTCTTTTCCTCCTTTCAAGATATAAAATTGTAAGTTATCATTTTTGTCCTTTTGTTGAAGCTAAAATCAAATACACAAGGAATTCTAGATCATCTCATGGCTCTTCAGGTTCTAAGATACATGACTGAACATGGCTCCCTTTCTCACACTAGTATAATGACACTCATTTCTTGCAGATTTTTAGACAAGAACTCTCACTACTTTCAAGTTCCACTTTGCACATCAGTCTTTCTGTTTTTCACTTCATGAATCAAACTCTAGAAAGCTCTATGCTAAAGACCTAGGTCATCCCCATGTTTTTATCTCACTATCACACTCCTCCTCTCACTTTACCTTCCCAGTGGAGATGAAAGCTGCTGCCAATTGGCAGATGTTCAGGGTCTATGAAAGTAGACATATGGAAGAGTCCATATTCTAGCCTGTGGAGGTGGGAAAATAGATCTGTCCAGTAGTTTTGTACTGCCATACATTGTATGAGCACCTAAAGCTATCCCACATTGAGAGAATGACAATGGTTTGATTTAGGGCTTATGCCATTCCCGAAAGAAACATAACTTTTCAAAGGGTGAATAGGAAACTTTTTAACTCCATTACTGTAAAACCACTATTATTCATACACCCAATGTCAAATTTAAATAAAGATCAAACAATTGTGTGACATACTACATTAGAAAGGGAAAAAGCTTCTCTTTACTCAATGCCTTTACTGAGAATTCATTCTAGTCTCTTCCAGGTGAATTAATCCCTCTCCTACCCCAATCACCAAGGACAGGACACTGAAGAAACAGAAAGACTAATACACGAAGGATAAAGAAGAGAATAAGGTACTGATTTTATGCATACTACCTACCATCTCCCCCATGTGTTTATCAGTTTGTCAAGTTGTGGGGCTTGCGTGTTACTGTGATACTGAAAGTTATGCCACCAGTATTATGGGTACCAGCAGGGCCACCCACAGTGGGCAGGTTTCAGCTGAGCTTCCAGACTAAGAGAATCTAGGGAGAAGGACTTGGATAACCTCCTCCAAAAACCATTGTTAGTGTTATTGGTACATGTCGTCAGCAGGGTTTTCAATGGCTTTTTGTTTCAAGATTGCTTCAGGAGTGGATTGTCATGTCCTTCTCCCATTTTTGTGAGATCAAACCTGGGTCCTCAGTGAGTGCAATGCGACATTCTACCAACTGAGCTAAACCTCAGCCACTTGAAACAATTAGCCATTGAAAATCCTCCAGAAAGTTGAGAAATGTCAGAGTGCTGAAAAATGAGCCCACCAGGTTGGAAGGCACTCAAAAGACAAGTGAAGAAGAGTTGCCTCCACAAAGTAGAAGCTATCTTAATGATGGGAATGGAGTAAAGCCCCAGGGATGTCCACTTGCTGATGTGGCATGACTCAAAATGAGAAGGACAACTGTAAACATCCACTAATAATTGGAACACAGAATGTACAAAATATGAATCTAAGAAAATGACAAATAGTCAAAAGGGAAATGGAGCACATCACATCAACATTCTAGGCAACAGTGAGCTAAAATGGATTGGTATTGGCCATTTTGAATCAGATAGTAATATGGTCTACTATGTCATGAATGACAGATGAAAGAGAAATGGGGTTGTATTCATCATCAAAACAGACATCTCAAGATCTTTCCTGAAGTACAATCTTGTCAGTGATAGAATAATATACATATGCCTACAAGGAAGGAAAGTTAATATGACTATTATTCAAGTTTACATACCCACCCTCAGGCCACAAATAAAGATAGGGAAGATTTTACCAGTTCTGAAGTCTGAAATTGACCAAACATGCAATCAGGATGCACTGATAATTACTGGTGACTGGAATGTAAAAGTTGGAAACAAAGAAGAAGCCTCAGTAGTTGGAAAATATGGCCTTGGTCACAGAAATGATACTGGAGATCACATGATAGGGTTTTATCAGACAAATGACGATTTCATTGCAAATACATTTCTTCAGGAACATAAACTACAACTATACACAAGGAATTCACTGGATGGAAAGTACAGGAACCAAACTGCCTACATTTGTGGAAAGATACAATGTAAAAGCTCAATATCAAAAGTTAGAATAAGAGCAAGTGCTGATTATGGATCAGACCATCAATTGCTCATATGGAGGTTCAAACTGAAACTGAAGAAAATTCAAATAAGTATATGAGAGCCAGGGTATAATCTTGGGTATATTCCACCTGAGTTCAGAGACCACATGAATAGGTTTCATGTGTTAGACACTAATGATCAAACATAAGACAAGTTGTGGCATGACATCAAAGATACCATTCATGACGAAAGCAAAAGGACAAGAAAATTTCTAACAAGAATGGACCTTCAGGAAACCAGAAAGGCAGGAGGTTGAAATGCAGCCCCTTGTTCAAAGCAATAGGCAGTGTTAGGTGTATGTTAACAGAGAGATATTTCAAAAGCTAAAAACGCACACAGTAATAAGGACATCACAATCTAGGCACAAGAATCTGGGCCACATGGACAAAGGGAACTGATCAAGGTCCTTGAATACTCAGAGAAACTGGTGAAGATCTCTGGGCTCTTCCATGGGAATGAAATGTGTTTCATCATAATGAAGCAACTGATCAGAGGAAAGGAGTGAACTGAAATGATTTTAAATAAACAAGCCCACTCCAAGTAGCAAAACTCTAGAATCTACTTGCTGACCATACTTTGTATATACTGTTCAGGAACTGTGAGAGGCTGAGCCTGAGCATTCAATGTTTTCAAAATTTGTACCACAGGAGGTCCGTGGAAGACAGGAATGAATGAATGCACAGCTAATATTGTACATAACCCTTCGAATCTCAATTACCTATGTATGTGTATGTTTCCCTAATAAACAGGAAGCTTTCTGAAGTCAGAAAATGCCTGGAATGGTGACTAAAATAGAGCAAGTGCTTAATAAATGTTTGCTATATGAATACAATCACTCCCTTTTAGCTGTCCCCACTACTTACTGATAGACTAAATGCACCAATGGTCCCCAATGATGGCCTGCCTCTATCTACCCTTTGCATTGTGACTTTGCAGGTTCTACATTAAGACTGCCAGCAGCCATACCATTGTGATGTCTGATCCCATCCGATCTCAGAAGCTAAGCAACCAGCTCAATCTGGTTAGTACTTGGATCGAAGACCACCTGGGAACTCCATGTGCTGTAGGCTCAGGAGAGGGACCCAGAAACCCACTCCCAAAAAACAATCCGCCATTGAAAACACTATGAACAGCAGAGAAGCACTGACAATACTGTTTCACCTGTTGTATGTAGGGTTGCTATGAGTGGGACACCAACTCGATGGCGCCTAACAACAACAACCATTACGAGTTATAGTCTGTTTCTTCACCCCTTCAAATGAGCTGGCCTAATGACTCATTTTAAAGGCCAAGATGATGTGACACAACTGTCACCATGCTAGTTCCAAGTGTAGGTCTCAAGAAGCTTTGCATGTCTCTTGCCTTCTCTCTTGAAAAACTATTGTGATTGGAGAATAGGCCTGGGCTGTCCTTCTGGAGGGAGAGACATGTCACAGCAGAGAACACAGTTGCCCCAGCACAGGTGATCTTGGACCAGTCTATAACCAGCCCACTCTCAAACACGAGAGAATGTAACCCCAGAGAGCACAGAAGTCTATGCAACCCACAGTTGACTTGATGCATGAGGGAGGCCCGCTGAGCTTAGAACTGTCCACTTGACCACTAGCTTTATCAGAAACAAGTGTTTGCTGCTTTAAGCCACTATTTTGGGGATAACTCATTACATAACAACAAACTGACATATTCCACTAAGTGATGATTTTATGTTCTTTTTTACTGACCTTGGTTTTTAACTTTTATGATCTACTTTAGATTCTATTAATTTAATTAAAAAGGAAAGGCAGAAGAATCCTTATCATTACTTCAGAAAAAACCTTACATCTCCCTATGTCTTTTCTTTTTTCCCTCTACTTGCCATTAGCTAGTTCCCTGGTATGCGTCCATGTTTTAACTCTACCTGCATAAAATGTGTCTGCAGCTGTAGCACCCTGGCATCCAGTCCTGCCTGATCTCAGAAGCTAAGCATGATCAGCCTAGGTAGTCTCTTGTAGATAGGGTCTCTATGAGTTGGATCAAACTCAATGGTATCCAACAACATCAACAAAGCATAATATGTTATAATCATAAAATATACAGTGATCATGTCACTCATGTCCTCAAAAAGTTTAAACCTTTCACACCATGCCCATGACAAAGTGTGAGCTACTCATATGCCCAATTATCTCTCATATTTTTACCCAGCTACACCAGGTTGCCTCCACCACTCACCAAACATGCTTTCTATTTCCCACCTTCACATTTTTATCAACTTGTTTTATGCATTTTCTATGTACTTGCAATCTCTCATCAATCAAAAACCCATTCAAAGCCACCTACTCTAAGAACTTATCTCAGTCTTCCACTATATCTTTTCTTTCCCCCATAACATTTATTTGGACTATAAACTAAACAATTCAATACCATTTTTCTTAGACTATGAAAGAAACCTGGTATGGCATCATGCTTCTAATGATTCTACAACATTAGAAAAGTAAATGCATGTAAATGAAGTGAAAAATTTTCAAAATCACTGCATTAGAAGTTTCAATATAAGCCAAGCATAGTCATGCATACCTTTAATCCCAGCAACTCCAGACACAAAGGCAGGAGGATTGCAAGTTCAAAGCCAGAGGTGGCCTGCGCAACTTAGTGAGATCCTATCTCAAAATACAAAAGTAAAAAATGGGCTCAGGGTATGGCTGAGTGGTTGAGCACTTGCAAAAAGCATGTGTGAGGCTCCAGGTTCAACTCCCCAGTATTGCAAAAAAAGAAAAAAGAGGGAGAAGTTTCAATATATATAGTTTTCATTTATGGACCTTATCTACATAGGTAGAAGGTTAACATGCTGATTAGAAGGATAACATCCAAAAGAATCTGTCTTTCCTCACAAGGTCTGTTTCAACCACTGCCTTGTCTGGGGAAATTCCCAGGACCATAGCATGTGCTCATTGTTGTTTTAGAATTATCTTTATGTAATAAAAAGTATATAATGAAAGAAACACCAAAAATAATATCTACTAAGTATGTACTATAAGATAGCATGTGTTAGGCATTGTATACCCATTAACCATAGTTACTATTTTTTTTTTAGGGCAGGGAAGCAGCGACATCATTGCTGATGACAAGTGGATATTAGCTGAAAGCAGAGAATACCAAAAAGATGTCTGTCAATGTTTTATTGACTATGCAAAGGCATTTGACTATGTGGATCACAACAAATTACTTAGAAAAATGGGAATACCAGAGCACCTAGTTGTACTCATGAGGAATCTGTATATGAACCAGGAGGCAGTTGTTCTAATAGAACAAGGAAACATTGCCTGGTTTAAAGTTAAGAAAAGTGTGTCAGGGATGTTTACTTTCACCATATCTCTTCAATTTATATGCTGAGTAAATAATCCAAGAAGTTGGACTTTATGAGGAAGAACACAGCATCAGGATTAGAGGAAAACTCATTAACAACCTGCATTATGCAGACGACACCACTCTGCATGCTGAAAGTGAAGAGGATTTAAAACATTTACTGATGAAGATCAAAGAACATAGCCTTCAGTACGGATTGTGACTCAACATCAACAAAACAAAAATCTTTACAACTGGGTCAGTATGCAACTTCATGATAAATGGAGAAAAGATTGAGGTTGTCCAAGATTTTGCTTGGCTTGGCTCTACAATCAACACCCATGGGAGCAGCAGTCAAGAAATCAAAAGATGCATTGCTTTGGGGAAAGCTGTGGCAAAAGATCTCCTAAGAGTATTGAAAAGTAAAGATATCACATTGAAGACAAAGGTGCACCTGATTCATGCCACGGTATTTTCAGTCGCATTATATGTTGTGAAAGCTAGACATTGAACAAAGGAGACAGGAGAACTGATGCTTTTGGTGCTGGAGATGATTATTGAATATACCATGGACTGCCGAAAGAACCAACAGATCTGTCCTAAAAGAAGTGCAACCAGAATGCTTCTTGGAAGCAAGGATGGCTAGACTATGTCTTATGTATTTTGGACATATGGTCAGGTGAGACCAATCCCTAAAGAAAGACATCATGTTTGGGAGAGTGGCAGGTCAATGAAAAAATGGAAAACCCTCCACCAGATGAACTGACATAGTGTCTGCAACAATGGGCTTAAACATAAATAAGATTGTGTACCTGGCAGAGTCAGGGAGTGTTTTGTTCTGCTGTACATAGGGTCACTATGAGTCGGACTCAATTGACGGCATCTAACGACAACAACAACTATTTTTTTAAACATAGTTATTGTTACTATTGTCTATACATTGTAGAAGAACAGACCCAAAAGGTTAATCCATCCAATGCTAGATGTCTAAGTGGCAGAGCTAAAATGTGAATGTAGGTCTCCAGGAGAGAATATACTATGATTCATCTTGTTTTCACCTGAACTTCCCATATAATAAATTAAACTGACTTAGGTGACATGCCCAAGGTGACAATTACCAGCAGGACTAGATTATGAATCAAAATATTTCGAATCCCTGGAATCTCATGCTAATTTTTTACTACCCAGAAAAACATAATTGCTAACTGGTCTCTCCAGCAGAGCTTGAGAGTTTTGCCTTTGCCCATTTTTACTTTTTCTGGGAGAATGCCTAACTTGAACTAAGTAGGTAGATATCATTGTTTCCTACTACTGTAATTACCTATCCCTATCTAGCCAGACTGTTGTTGTTGTTGCTGTTGGGTGCCATCTAGCTGCATCCGAATCATAGTGACGTCATGAGGTTTTCAATGACTGTTTTGGAATTGCTTCAGGAGTCAATTGCCACATCTTTTGCCAAATTTTGTGGTGCTAGGGATCAAACTCAGGGCCTCAGGGACAAATTAGAATTGTTGTTGTTGTTACGTGCCATCGAGTCGGTATCTGCCTCATAGTGACCTTCATAGGGTTTTCAATGGCTGACTGTTTCGGAATTGCCTTGGGAGTGGATTGTCAGGCCCTTTTCCCATTTTTGCGGTGCTGGGAATTGAACTCGGGACCTCAGAGACTGCAGCGCAGCGCTCTACCAACTGAGCTAAATCCCAGCCCAAATTAGAATAGTCTGGGGCTTAATTTGATTCAAAGTGTCAGAATAAGTCTACCCATTAACATTGATCATATACGTTGTTGTTACATGCCATTGAGTTGGTGTCTGACTCATAGTGACCCTATGTACAACAGGTAAAACACTACTGTCAGTGCTTCTCTGGTATTCATAGGGTTTTCAATGGCTGATTGTTTTTTTGGGAGTAGGTTTCCAGGTCCTTCTCCCAAGCCTATACCACCTGATGTTCCCAATCAGTTTCCCATCTAAGTAGTAACCAGGTCCAATCCTGCTTAGCTTCCATGATCTGACAGGAATGGATGCCACAGTGGTACAGCTGCAGGCTTGATCATATATGTTGTTGTTGTTGTTAGGTACTGTCGAGTCAGTGTCCGACTCATAGCGACCCTACATACAACAGGTGAAACACTATTGTCAGTGCTTCTCTGCTGTTCATAGGGTTTTCAATGGCGGATTGATTTTGGGGAGTGGATTGCCGGGTCGTTCTCCCATGATCATATATAGCTGAACTAAATTCCTCAGATTCCCAAATGCATTCAATTCTGTTGGGACCGTATACATAGCACTGATGCCTTAAGCATTCTGTTCTATCCTATTTCACATACTGTTCTCTCAAAAAGCATCCCACAGCTGAACTTGTTTTTCAAGAACTATACTCCCTCTTAATCACATAAATTGCCAAGGACAGACCCTCGTCCTGGGAGACACACTTCCACATGGGTTGTGGGGTATCTCCAGGAGCAAGGGGCAAATACACCCCTGGTGAACTAAGGATGGACCAGACTTTGCCCCACAAGTATAAGGACTGGAAAAAAAAATGAAAAGAAAAACCTCTGGTTGAATACAAACCCAGGTGAACCATGTAAACCTGGAAATAGCTCTTTTACCAACTCAAAGGTGAATAAAAGGAAATGGACACAGCTTGTTTTGCTGTTGGGCCTGCTGTCCAGCCCTTTCTCTGTCCACACAGCTACGCAGCAGGTGGGGGCAGCCACAGAGAGCAGCGGGGGCTGCAGAGGGAGTGAGAAAGGATCTATTCAAGACTGCTTAGTCCTCCCAGTTTGAGACTCTCTACAAAAGAGACACAACAAAAGCAGACTTCAAAGGAGAAAAGAATATGTGTAGAGCGGCCCACCTTCTCCAAGGGACCTTTGATAGACGGCTTTTACCTGCTGCTTGATGTTCATCCCCTACCCCCCTGCCAAACTCATCTAAGAAGCTGTTTTTAACATTTTTTCCTTCAGACCTATAAAGACAGATATAGCAGTTTATTGGATGAAGTGCAGTGTCAGGCTTACTTTTTCCCAGGTCAGGAAAAAATATCCACTGAATATTATCTGAAAAACTTAAGTTGATGAGGGGCCCCTGCATAAAACAAAAATGAACTTCAGTTGAATTCCTGAGCTTTTTGGCCATTCATTGCTTGTCAAACATGTATCATCAAAAAAAAGGTGAAGATTCTATTTTACACAATCCAGGAGAGAGGAAAGAAATGCCAGGTGAGATGAGTCTTTGCTGCTACAAATGCCTTAAATAGAAAAGGAAGAATTCACATTTTAGGGCCGTACATCTACCAGCCAGAAATATCTGCATTATCTTAACTTTTTTTCCCTCAAATGTTGGCTTAGCTAAGCCTTTGCTTCTCTCTCAGGTCCCTCCCCCTATGCAATGCCACAGCTTGTTAGTGCCTCTGCCAAAGGGCAGGCAGTACCAGGGAAATGAAACACAAATCACAGCCAATTCCACTAGAAAAGGATCTCAGGAAAAGAACAGGAAAGGAATGTGCATAAGATTTGCAAATTATCTAAGGATTTCATATATCCTACTAACAACCACAAATAACATTACCATCCTGTAGGCCTGAAACTGAGACACATCTAACACACAGATCACCAGCAAGTTTGAAGATACAGTTTAAGTGAGTAACAGTGTTGAGGCTCAGAAAACGGTGCTCCAAATTCTACACTTTGGCATGCTATGTGCTTCAGACTAGAGGGCACTGGAAAGTCCTCAGAAGCAATCTCTCTCTGATTGTCTTTTATCCTCCTTTCTCCTGATCCTCTTCCTCCCTGCCAAGGCAAGCCATAGAAACCAGAATTCCTCTCCCACAAAAGTAGCCACAGAACTCAGAAATACTACTGTAGGGCCGGGCACGGTGGCACACCTGTAATCCCAGCAACTCAGGAGGAGGAGGCAGGAGGATCGCAAGGTCAAGACCAGAGGCAGTCTGCGTAATTTAGTGAGACCCTGTCTCAAAAAGTGAAAAAATGGGTGGGAAAGCAGCTCAGTGGTCCAGCTTGCAAAGCATGCAGGTGTGAGACCTTGGGTTCAACCCCCAGTACTGAAAAAAAAAAAAGAAAGAAAGAAAGAAAGAAAAAGAAAAGAAATATTACTCTAACCTTCCCCTATCATTATGTAGAAAAGCTGGCCATATAGAAATTTGCTGACCTACCTTATCTGATAGCAGATCTACCTCATTCCACAGGAGTCCTGCCTGCCTTACACCCAGGAAGAATGTTGCATGGACAGGCCAAGAAAAATCTGACAGGCAGGTCACACTGCGGTTTCCTATTTCGTCGATTACATCATAAATTCTAGTCCAATCACGTCTCTATAATTTTGCCATTCCCATCAAATCAAAGCACAAAATAGATTAGATAGCTTTCCGTGGGTCATTGGATCTTTATTCTGAAGGGTTGTGTGTCACACAGGACATTGATCAAAATAAATGTGCTATGCATTCCTCTTGTTAACCTGTCTTTAGTTACAGGAGTGTTGATCATGACCCTAATGATGAGTGGGGAAAGATGTCACACTTTTCCACCCCAAAGGAACGATCATTCATGAGACCCACATTTCCAAGAAGAAAAGTTTCAACCTCTTCATCTCTGTGATTAGGTTAGGCAGTCCCCAACCTATAAATGTATCACATTTCAAAATATTAATTCCTAAGCCAGTCACTTAGAAATCCAAATTTTATTTAGAAATACCATTGATTCAATGGGATAAATGGTGATTGCAACCTCAGGCCAGCAAGAAAACACCAGGTTATCTCAGATATACCAGAAGGAATCTTCCTAGTATCCCTAGGCTTCTCTGAGCCACAAGCCAATGAAACCCCCCCCCCCCAGTGTTGAGTTCCTTTAGGATTAATGTCCTCACTGCTCAGAGGGGAGAGAAGGAAAAATACTTTAGGTTGTCTGGGTAGTTTTCTGTGGTAGATGCCAAGAAGCCCAGGAATTGGAGATGGTGTATGGTGAAGGATTCCACTTTGTTCCCAAGAAAAGATGTTGAATTTCGGGGACAAAACTGGACTCTTGAACACTGGAAAGGCTACTATCGTGTTCTATAGAGTATGTTAAGTTTACAGCAAGAGAACCACCAAAATCATAACACTTATTTCTACTGATTATAACTATCATATACTTGTTGTTGTTGTTGTTAGGTGCCGGCGAGTTGGTATCTGACTCATAGTGACCCTCATAGGGTTTTCAATGGCTGACTGTTTTGGGATTGCCTTGGCAGTGGATTGCCAGGTCCTTCTCCCATTTTTGCGGTGCTGGGAATAGAACTCGGGACCTCAGAGACTTCAGTGCAGCGCTCTACCAACTGAGCTAAATCCCAGCTATCATACACTACTTTTGGAAAAATACAATCTAGAAATCTAGGTTTAAAAAAATATATCAATATGCTCAACTCCTACCAAGCCTTTGCCAGAAATGAGGACTTTTTGTACTTAAGGGAGTGTTGAATGTCATCTACCTTAACCCCTTCATTTTAGAAATAAGGTCACCAAGGGAAGGAAAATTTAAATGGTTTCCAGTTACTTAGCCACAGAAGTCACCTGGCACCCAGTGAGGACTCTATTTCATGTGCCTCTTCTATAAACTTTGGTTTGCCTTTTTAAGGAACCTTTAATTTCTCTATATTGATGCTTCCTGTGAGAGTTAAGTCCTGATCACAGCCAGGAAGTCTGTTTATCTCAGGGAAAGAATTAGTAGTGTCACCTCAAGCATCTCCCTTTGAACTCTAAGAATTCTGCTGCAACCACCTTTGCTGTCACAGAAACCACTTCTCTTTTCTCCAAGGAAGGCCATCTGTGGCCCTGGGCATCAGGCCTTCAGCACTCGCTGCCTCTGAACAAGTGGAGGATGAAACTGGCAACAGAGCAATAAACCTCCTGCAAATGCTGGAGACACTTAATTTGCTGACCATCTAATTAATAGCTTATCTACACATTGCAAGTGAGCCCCAGCTAAACCTCTGGAGCGTCTTGCCAAAGGCTTCTTAAAATGTCCTGATTTTTATTTCTTATAGATACTTAAAAACCTCATTAAACAAGAGAGAATGTTTTTAAAACAGTCAAATAGTGCTTTACCCATAGCCTTGAGTGTTGGAGGTTATAAACTCTTATATTCAACAACAGCCTCTACAGGACCCATGCCAGAGTTCAAGAATGACATGAAAAACCACTGACCACAGTGCAGTAATAGTATCCCATTAGCAATACAGATCTGAACTGGCAATAACTGCAGAAGATGTCACCATTAAACTAAGTCTCTGTGCTGTCCACCGTCCGTTAGAAAGGTTCCAAAGGTGGCAGAAGTTTCAAGTAGTTGTATGAGGAACATTTGAAGAAATATTCTCAGCATATTTGGAGAAATTATCTAACCATGAATAGCTTTATTTCCTTTAGTTTCTTCAACTATAAACTGGTGATAATAACTATGTACTATACAAGGTTTGCCTGAAGCCATACCACTGTGGAGTCTGATCCCATCAGAACTCAGAACCTAAGCAGGGTTCTTGTACTTGGATGGGAGACTGCCTGGGTTCTAGTACTTGGATGGGAGACCACCTGGGAACACCAGGTGCTGTAGGCTTGGGAGATGGACCCGGAAACCCACTCCCCCCAAAACAATCAGTCATTGAAAACCCTATGAATAGCAGAGAAGCACTTACAATACTGTTTTGCCTGTTGTACATAGGGTCACTATGAGTTCACCTGACAACATACAAGGTTTGCTCTAAAAATGACATTATTTGAGGTTATGCATTCAAATTTGGCAAAGCAATAGGCACAATGACATTCTCAATAGGTGTTAGCTACCATGTTTTAAAATGTGATTTAATACAGTATCTCTCAGAGTTCCCAATCACCACTGGTGCCAAGTGAAATTAACTTGCTATCATTGTTATCAACCAGCAAAATTAAATAAGGGTTTGGGTGATGGAAAGGGGAGACTATCAGGGGAAGGAGAAAATCTTTTGCTTCTTCTCCATCCTCTTTCCTTCTTCAAGCCATAGGTCCACTGAGGCAATGTGTATATGTGCACAACTAGTCTTTACTAAAATGCACAAAGCCCCCAGGACATGCATGACCACAGAGATGAGGTGGATCAGAAGGAGAGGTTCAGGCTGCTGAGCTTGGTATAAGTTTAAAGCATGAACACCCTATGGCCACTCTCCCCACACAGATCCTGGTTCTTGCAGTATCAGCTGCGGACTGCTCCTCCTTTGAAATATGGGCCCTTTCATTCTTAGTTCTGATCTGCTATAGAATGAGGGGGTGTGAAGTGTTGTGTAGTGAGGTCTGAATCTGTCCTCTACCCTCCTGCCTCCACTTGCCTGTCCATTCAAGTCACAGTTGCTGCACAGTAAATCTATATACTCTTTGGCTCAGAGGGTCCCTCTCACAATATCCCTGCAGGGACACTCTTTCTTAGCAGCACCCTCAGTTTTAGGCACTAATCTCAGACCTTCCTGTGTCCTCTAATCTCTTGTCCTACCCATCCCAGGTCTTTCCAGTCTGAGTCACCTCTCTCTTGAGTTCATCATCTCTGCCTTCCTTGATACATTTAATAAAAACAAATGCACCAAAAGTGCTTAGGTTTTCAGAGTACTGTTCCCTAATCATTAAGCCATCTGACTCAGATGAGAATGTTTTTGTTACCCCTTTTGAGAGACTCTGAGAGAAGTAAAGACTGAAAGAATGGGACTAGAACTGAGAGCTGAGCCACATCACGGGCTGGAGACCCTGCAGGAATGACAGGCTGGCACCTTCCCCTGGAGAAAGAACACCAGGTCCAGAGGACACAAGGGTTGAAGGCTGTGCCCAGCATCAGGGAGAGAAGAAGGTGGCTCAGGAGAGCCCTCCGTGTGGCCCTTTCTTATTTTAGCACAAGCCAACCACGTAACAGCTACAGAAAAAAGAAATGGCAGTGCAGGAAGAATGACAGGCTTAAATGGAATCTGTCCATGACAAGGTTCCATCTGCTGTGAAATGTTCACAGAATTTTTAATGATGAAAAGAGCCATAAGACTGACTTTGGACAGTACCCTGAATTCCATTTCATATTATGCTGCAATCTTTTCTTTTTCTTTCTTTCTTTCTTTCTTTCTTTCTTTCTTTCTTTCTTTCTTTCCTTCTTTCTTTCTTTCTTTCTTTCCTCCTCCTTCTCCCCCTCCCCCTCCTTCTTCTCCTTCTTCTTCTTCTTTGTGGTACTTAGGGGTTGAACTCAGGGCCTTCCATATACTTTGCAAGTGCTCTATCACTGGGCTGTACCCCTAGCCAATTTTTTACTTTTTATTTTGAGATAGGGTCTCATTAAATTATGCAGGCTGCCTCTACCTCAAACATGTGATCCTCCAGCCTGAGCCTCCAAGTAACTGGGATTACAGGCATGTGCCATCGTGCTCAGTGGGGAAACTATTTCCTTATGATCTTCTAGTTAACTATAAGAATACTGCCCTCTATTAGCTTTTTCATTGTCCCAATGCTCTGATGAGGTTTGTTGTTGTTAGGTGCTGTCCAGTTGGGTCCAACTCATAGCAACCCTCAAAAAGTTTTCAATGGCTGGTTGTTTCAGAAGTGGATTGCACATCCTTCTCCTGCCCTGATGAAGTAGGTTTTAACTCAAATGTAAGATGAGAAAACAGAGGCTCAGAGCTAATAATGGACTTGCCCAAGGCTGCAGAGCTAGTAGACGTTAGAGCTAGGATTGCACAAGGCAGTGACTCCACATCTGGTGCTCCCTTCAGTGAGGCTCAGCAGACACCATGACTGCCAAAACCATTCCTTATATCCAGAAGGGCAGCCAGCAGCCTAGCACCTATGAAGGACGAATCCCAGCATTAGCCAACTCTGCTCTTTCCAATGTTGGGGCATGTCCTGAAATAGGAGGGTGGCCTCTTGAGGTGTCTGTTTTCATGGGAAATGGAGGACCTCTTTGCGGGGAAGAACTGAAATTTAAAAAAGAAAGAATTAGCTGGATACCATGGCACATAACTGTAAATCCAGTGATTTGGGAGGCTGAGGCAGAAATAATGTAAGTTCAAGGCCAGGGGCAGCATGTGCAACTAACCAAGAACCTCTCTCAAAATAAAAAGTTAAAAAAAAAAAAAGAGGGGGTTGGCGGTACAGCTCAGTAGTAGAGCACTTGCCTGGCATGGGTAAGACCTTGGGTTCAGCCCTAAGCACCACCACCAAAACAAAACAAAAACAAAAACAAAAGCAGAATCAAACAAGTTCAATCAATCAACAGAGCTAAACGTCAGAGGATGGGAAGAATTGTTTAGAAGTCACCTGGATGCCAGATGCAGTGGCACACACTTGTAATCCCAGTGACTCAGGAGGTTGAGGCAGGAGGATCATGAACTTCAGGCCAGATGGAGCCTGCATAACTTAGTGAGACCCTGTCTCAAGATAAAAAATCAAAAACGAGCTGGGTACAGTGGAGCACATCTGTAATCCCAGAGACTCTGGAGGCAGAGGCAGGAGAATTGCAGGTTTAAGGTCAGAGGCAGCCTGGATAACTTAGTGAGACCTTGTCTGAAAATAAAAAGTGAAAACTGGGCTGGGGTACAGCTCAGTAGTAGAGTGCTTTTGAAGCATGCTTGGGCCCTGGGTTGAGCTCCCCAGTATCCTCTCCCCCACCCAAGAAGAAGTCACCAGGATGGCCATCACATGAAGCTTTCCCCATCCTGGCTGGCAGGTCCTCAAGGAATAGGGAAAGAGGGGATGTAAGTGAAAACTGAAGGGACCTTTTTCCTAAAATCTTTACAAGCTTTTAAGTCATGACTGTTGGCTTTGCTAACAGTGTGAACACAACTGGAGATAAGAGTCTTCCTCCCAGATGTGTCACCGCAGGCCAGGCTGAAGCTCTAGCATTGCAAGGGCTCCAGGGCACCTGAGGGAGGTGATTAGTGGGGAGCTGTGAGAGTCACGGTCAGCCACAGCAGCCCACCACAACTGATGGCATCATGCTGGCTACGGGAGAAGAGGATAGGAGCGAGCAGAGGCCACAGTGCAAAGCAGATGCCATGAGACCTGATGGAAGCAGCAGCCATGCCTAACACAGAGTCACATCTAACACGACGCAAAGAACAGAGCCAGGTGCAGTCGTGCCCGCCTGTCATCCAAACACTTAGGAGGCAGAGGCAGGAGGACTGCCAGTGCCAGGGCAGCCTGGGCTCAAAAGCTACACACAAAAAAAGAGAACCAAAACATCACACACACACACACACACACACACACACACACACACACACACCCCAAGAAGAAATGGCCCTGCTCTCAAGGAAAAACCTGTAATATACCCTCCTGAGACCTCCACAAAGCACATCAGGGAGTAA
Organism: Pedetes capensis; assembly: GCA_007922755.1. Taxonomy (NCBI): domain Eukaryota; kingdom Metazoa; phylum Chordata; class Mammalia; order Rodentia; family Pedetidae; genus Pedetes; species Pedetes capensis. The sequence goes on along the minus strand of VMDO01004648.1, from coordinate 20,679 downwards.
TGACTTTATGGGGTCTTGCAGCCTTCAATGAGTAGGAGGCAATAAGACTCAATGAGATCTGGACTGTTACTGATATTATACATTCACAAAGGGGTGAGGTCTGGGGGAACCAGGGTTGTACCTAATATTCCTAATTGTATTTGTGATGTAAAATTCAGATGAAGCCCAAGGTAGGCCTGAGTATGCTGGATAATTAGGCAATGCACAAATCCTCAAGAAAACTTCAGGATGAACTTAGCACCCGGTCAAAAGTGTGTTCAGCCTGCTTTCTGAGCAGAATGAACTGAGTCCTTACAATCACACAAACAGGGACCTTATCTTCTCAGGCTCTTCTCTGGCCTCTGCTGCCTTGCTTGACCCCACCCTTCCCCAGGAATCCAGCCTTAGCACCGCCCCTCACTATCAACCACAGCAGGGATTAGCTCTCTTTGGCCTTGGCTTGTCCAGTTGCTTCCTCCATGGTTTGGCCATTTTTCTAAAGGGCATGTTCACCCCTCTTTGTGCCTCAGCATCTGTGCACAATCAGTAACTTTTCTTCACAATCAGATTTTGGGGTAGGAGAAATGACAGAGGGACAAGTTTTTAGTTTCTTTTAAATGTGCATCTTCAACTCCTTACTAAAAGTGGGAAAAAGGTAAAGCAAAGTAAAGATGCATAGTTTCCATACTACTTTCCTGAGTGAGGCTAGCCTCCGTTTCCATGGCAAAAGGCCGGTAGCTGCCTCTAAGCAGCAGATCCATTTCAAGATATCCACAAAGGTGCCTCTCCACTCAATTAAATGCTCAACTGGGATAAGCTCTCACCAGAACACAGTGTCTTCCCTCAGCTGATTCCATTATTATGACACCAGATCTCCTTCCAAAAAATAAGCAAACAAAAAAACCTCCAAGAGGTCACAAAGATGCAGTGGTATCAAGGAAAATATAATATGCTTACATAGATACATCCCCAGAAAAAAAAATTCCTTTACAATAGCCTGACAGACTTCATTCTTTCGTCATGAAGTTGTTCAAAACAATTGGGGAATTCAAAGAAATGAGGCTAAAATTAAATAATGTTAGCCATGGACTGGGAAGATGTAGCTCAGCAAAATGCTTGCCAGTGCTTCGCCACTGACCAAACCTCAGAATGCACAATGCCCCTTTCTGTTCAGTCATGATAGTCTAATTCAGGTTTCCTCCTCCTGGGAGGTGATCACTGAGTCCAGATGGACACCAAGCTCCCTTGTCTTCCTGGGCATTGAAGCCAGACTGCACTGCGGGTATGGGCTAAAATTCAGGTCCATTTCTCTACTGCCAGCTAGCCTGGCCAGGAAAGGAGCTGCCATACTCCCGGAGCCAGCCCCTGGGTGGTGTAAGGCCAAGAGCCCTAGGATTCCTCAGGCTCCTCTGATGTTTCAGGACATAAATGAACAGTCACAGCCCAGCCCCACTCCCTCACCAGAATTCAGAGTGATTGGAGTACACAATCATGACATGATCAAAACCAAACAAAAAAAGGCTTAACAGTAACAAATTAGCTTAAGAAAAAGAAGCTATGTCCATCTACACTGACAGGGGGCGGGGGCGGGGGGGGGGGAATCAATGAACATTTTGTGGACAATAAGCTGAGTTAGTGATGTAACAAGATAGGAAAAAGTGGTATCAAGATAACAAAGTTTCAGATGGCAAGGTAGAACTGTTGTGGGAGGGTGGCAATCATTATTAAAACATGGGTTAGCTCTTTCCTAGAGAGGGAGGTCAGGTTGCTGCAGGGGCCAAGAGAAAAAAAAAAAAAAGTTTTTACACTTGGAAGACATGAACTTGACCTTGCCATCCACTTCCACTGTGCCAATTAGTGTAAACTCTTTGAACCTGTTTTCTGTCCTGTAAAATGGGCATAAGATTAATTGTAGGGTTGTATATGTTATAAGAATTCAGTGACATAATGCATATAAAATACAGTATGTGACAAGTAGTAAGAGTCCAATAAATGTTAGTTATTAATGGAACATGAATTTCTGATATTGCCAAAGAAAGATAAATGGAAATGTAGAAGGTTTGTAAACAATGCATACGTTAAATGTTATAAAACGTGTTCTCTCTTGAAAAATCAACCACCTTCAGACAGATGCATAAAGCAGAGGTCCATACCCTCAGCCTTTAGGCTTTACACCATTCTGAGGCTCAGCTTGGGTACTAAATCTGACTCTTCTGTTATCCTTCTCTAGCCTCACTTTTTTAGTGGAGGGAAGAGGGCCAAAAAGGAACATAAGTGTGACCACAGGGCACAAGCATGATCAATCATAGTTGGGCTTATACATCATCAGACAAACCTGTCCCCAATTCAGGAAAGCTTTTAAGACCATTTGAAATTAAAATGTCCATGAACCTTGAAAGCAGGCAATTAGTAATGCAAATAGTAAGTCATCTTATAAAAGAAAAACATCAACTCATTTCAAAAACCTTTATGGGATGAACATACTTTCTGCAGCACATCTAGGCTCTTCTGTCAGGCCACCTAAACCTTCCATCCATCTCTCCACCACCTGATCTGCCCCTCCCCTGCAGGCATGGGAGCACAAACTGACAGAACGTAAAGTCCATCCAGTCCAAGATTCCCATTTGAACAGATGGGAGGGAGACCTTAACAAATAAAGGTATTTCTCAAGAACTCAAATTTGGAGGCAAAACTTATTCAATATCCTGGTTTTCCTAATTACCTATGCCATACCTGCCTTATTCCATCTCACCCAAAAACTTTATTATGACATGGAATATTATTTCTCCACTTCAATTTAGTGTCCACCCCTTGAAGGAGGATAAAGCACCCAGCTTTTGTACGTCTCACTCACAGCAATAAATTGGTGATTAAAAAATACTGTTTTAGTCCATTTGGCTGCTACAATGAATACCATGGACTAGGTAGCTAATAAAGAACAGAGATTTATTTCTCATGGAGGCTTATTTCTGGGGGGTTACAAAGCCTAAGATCAAGGTACTGGCAGATTCAATGTCTGCCAAGGGTCCTTCTCACATGGTATAGGGAGCCAGGAGGTCTCCTGCAGGGCTGTTTTATAGGGTTTCCATTCACAAGGGTTCTACCTCCATGACACTTGACCTCCAAATATTATCACCACATGGGTTACAATATCAATATATGAATGGGGGCAGGGGGACATAAATACTCAGATCACAGCAAATACTATAAGTACTATCAATTATACCTTTACTAAATTAGTTGTGGAAAGTAGAGAGCCCAGTTCCTATTTGCACAGAGATTGATTTATCCTGCTTCACTCAAATTAGGCATAACTGTAAGGACAATTCTGAGAAGTCTCTAATGGTTCTTAGAACATGGATAGAATCTATCTAGCCATTTTCAAATAGGCCCAGTTTCATGAAAATGGGTAGAAAACTATATATATTTTGAATAAAGTTATAACCAATTGGGCTCACATTTCCGTATAGGATATTGTTATGTGCTGTCAATTCAGGTGCCTCTCATAGCAACCCTATGTACCACAGAATGAAATACTCCCCAACACTGCCATGCACACAATCTTTTTTATGTTTGTCTATTGTTGCAGCTATTATGTCAATTCATCTAGTTCAGGGTCTTCCTGGTTTTGGTTTTTTTTGTGTTTGTTTGTTTTGTTTTGTTTTTTTACCCACCACTCTCCCAAACATGATATTCTTCTCCAGAGATTGGTTCTTCCTGACAACATGTCCAAAATACAATGGATGCAATCTAGCCCACCTTGTTTCCAAGGAGCACTCTGGCTACTCTTCTTCTAGGACACATCTCTTGGCTGTTCTGGCAGCCCATGGTATATTCAATATTCATCTCCAGCACCATAATTCAAAAACACCAATTCTTCTGTCTCCCTTATTCAATGTCCATCTTTCACAGCCATATGATGTAACTAAAGATACCATGGCATGAATCAGGCTCACCTTCATCCTCAATGTGACATTTTTACTTTTCACAACTTTAAGGAGGCCTTTTGCCACAGGTTTGCCTGGGCAATGCAATGTGTCTTTTGATTTCTTGACTGCGTCTTCCGTGGGTGTTGATTGTAGAAACAAGTAAAGCAAAATCATGGACAACCTCAATATTTTCTCCATTTATCATGAAGTTGCTTATTGATCCAGCTGTGAGGATTTTTGTTTTGTTTTGTTTTGTTTTTGATGATGAGATACAATCAATACTGAAGACTGTGTTCTTTGATCTTCATCAGTAAGTTTCAAATCCTCTTCACTTTCAGCAAGCAGAATTGTGTCATCTCCATAATGCAGGTTGTTAATGAGACTTCCTCCAATCCTGATGCTGCATTCTTCTTCATAAAGCCCAGCTTCTTGGATTATTTGCTCACACGGAGATTGAAGAGGTATGGGGAAAGGATACAGCTGTGCCCTATGATAGTGACTTTAAACGAAGCTGTGTTTCCTAGTTCTGTTGTATGTCTGCCTCCTGGTCCATGTATAGATTCCTCATTAGTACAATTAAGTGCTCCACTATTCCCATTCTTTGCAATGCTATCAATAATTTATTGTGATCCATATAGTTAAATGCCTTTGCATAGTCAATAAAACATAAAGAGACATCTTTCTGGCATTCTCTGCTTTTGGCTAATATTCACCTGACATCAGCAATGATGTCCCTAGTTCCACACCCTCTTCTGAATCCAGCTTGACTTTCCAGCAGTTCCATGTCTATATACTGCTGCAGTCACCTTTGAAAAATCTTTAGCAAATTTACTTGTGTGTGATATTAATGATATCATTCAATAATTTTCACATTTGTTTGGATCCCCTTTCTTTTGGGAATAGGCACAAATATGGATCTCTTCCAGTCAGTTGGCCAGGTAGCTGTTTTCCAAATCTCTTGGCATAAATAAGTAAGCACCTTCAGTGATGCATCTGTTTGTTGAAACATCTCAATTGTTATTCCATCAATTCCTAGAGCCTTCTGTTATGTCAATTCCTTCAAGGCAGCTTCCATTTCTTCCTTCAGTACCATTGGTTCTTGATCACATGAAATCTCTTGAAATGGTAGATCATCCACCAATTCTTTTTGGTATAATGACTCTGTGTATTCCTTCTATCTTCTTACAATATTTCCTGGGTTGTTTAATACTTTCCCTGTAGAATCCTTCATTATTGCCTCTTCAGGCTTCAATTTTTTTCAATTCTCTAAGCTTGAGAAAAATAGAGAATGTTCTTCCATTTTGGTTTTCTGTCTCCAGTTCTTTGCACATGTCATTATATTTGATTTTGTCTTCTAGAGCTGCCCTTTGAAATCTTGTTTAGTTCTTTAACTTTATCGTGTCTTCTGTCTACCTTAACTGCTCAATGTTCAAGGGCAAGTTTCAGAGTCTCTTTTGACATATAGTTTGGTACTTTTTTTCCCTGTCCTTTTAATAACCTTTTCCTTTCCTCATGAGTGATATCTTTGATGTCATGCCACAACTTGTCTGGTCTTCAATCACTAGTGTCGAATGTATCCAACCTGTTCTTGAGGTGGTCTCTTAACCCAGGTGGGATATAATCAAGGTCATTCCTTGGCTCTTATACATTTGTTTGAATTTTCTTCAGTTTCAGTTTGAACTTGCATATGAGCAGTTGATGGTCTGATCCATAATCAGCACTTGGTCTTATTCTGACTTTTGGTATTAAAGTTTTCCATCATCTCTTTCTACATATGTAGTCACTTTGGTTCCTGTATGTTACATCTGGTGAATTCCATGTGTTTAGTTGCAGTTTGTGTTGGTTAAAAAAATTAAAAGAAGGTATTTGCAATGAAAAGGTCATTGGTCTAATAAAATCCTATCATGTGATCTCCAGCATCATTTCTGTGACCAAGGCCATATTTTCCAACTACTGAACCTTCTTCTTTGTTTCCAACTACTGAACCTTCCTCTTTGTTTCCAACTTTTGCATTCCAGTCACCAGTAATTATCAGTGCATATTAATCACATGTTCGATCAATTTCAGACTGCAGAACTGGTAAAAATCTTCCCTTTCTTCATTGATGGCCTTAGTGGTGGGTGTGTAAATTTGAATAATAGTGACATTAACTGGTCTTCCTTGTAGGTATGTGGATATTGTCCTATTACTGACAGCATTGTACTTCAGGAGAAATCTTGAGATGACTTTTTGACGATGAATGCAACCCCATTTCTCTCTAAGCTGTCATTCCCAGCATAGTAGACCATATGATTATCTGATTCAAAATGGTTCATGCCAGTCCATTTTAGCCCACTGATGCCTAGAATATTGATGTTCATGATGTGCTCCATTTCCCTTTGATGATTTGTCATTTTCCTAGATTTGTACTACGTATATTCCATGTTCCAATTATTAATGGATGCTTACAGTTGTTCTTTCTCATTTTGAGTTGTGCCATATTAGCAAGTGGAGGTCCCTGGGGCTTTATTCCATTCCCATCATTAAGGTAGACTCTACTTTGAGGAGACAACTCTTTTCCACTTGTCTTTTCAGTGCCTTCCAACCTGGAACATCATTTGCTAGCACTATATCTGACTGTGTTTCTCTGTTATTTGTAGTGTTTTTAATGGCTAATTGTTTGGGGAGTAGGCTGCCAGGTCCTACTCCCTTGTCTATCTTAGTCTGGATGCTCTGCTGAAACCTGTCTAGCATTGATGACCTTGCTGGTCCCTACTACAGGTGGCATAGCTTTCAGCATCACAGCAACATACAAGCCCCCACAGTACAGCAAACTGACAGACAAATGAGGGCCATATGCCATAAAAACCATTAAATATACAAACTACAAGAATTTCATGTTCCATAAGACAGAGGTAATGTTGTTATATAATTGGCATAAAACTCTCCAAATGACTTACATGATCCTTTCCTTAGAAATCTTATAAAATAACACTATCTATTTTCACTGGCTTAGGTGTTTTCCCACATGCAAACATGTGCTGGGCATATGCCCCCCTGTAATCATTTCTGCCTTCTCTTAATTTCTGGCATTTTATTATAGTGATACCAAGCAATATTCAATTCTTTACTATCATTATATGTCCTACCTCTAACCCCTCTCAGATTCCAGTTTGTAGGAACCTTTCATACCTACTCAATGACACTCAATTCTTATTTTATGGCACCATTGTGATCCTGAAGGCCTGAAGTGGGGCCAGAGGTTCTACATTTGTGACAGTGCACCAGATTACAGTGACAGATAATAGGAAGCTGCTAGTTATCAAACCATATTTTGATATAAATATCTTAGAACAGATCTCGTGATCAAGTATACTCAACCCATCAGAAACATTCCTTGACTTATTCCCCTTCCCCTTTTCAAAACTGCTTGAAATGGTTTCTGTGTTTTTATACTAAAGTGAATTCATGATGGTAGTAGTACGGAACTGCTAAGAAAGAAAAAGTCTCCTTTTGCAATGCATTCTACCAGCCCCTAAAGCATACAAAATGAAGAAAAAGCATTCTTACTTGCAGTGAGATATCTCAGTCCCACAATCCCCACAACTGATCTTGAGGAAATCATCTGTTACTTTTGTGTTAGTCTTTTCTTCTGTAAAATGGGGATAACAATGCTCACCTCACAGGATAGTGTGAGTATAAAATAGAACTATGTACATGAACCTACTCTAAAATATATCATAAAATGTTTAGTGTGCTTCTCATTATTTGTTCAGGCTCCTCTCATGCTGTAAACTGCCTGAAGGTAAGAGATGATATCACCTGTGTCCTTCCACCAAAACTAAGTTTACCACAATTACTTATACTCTGTCAAATTTAAATTCTTTTTTTGTTACATGATCACTTTTATCCACTTCCTTGGATAAGCAATACATCCTAAAGTATTCCTACAGGATGGTAGGGGCTAGGATTTAGCTCAGTTGGTAGAGCACTGTGCTGCAGTCTCTGAAGTCCCGAGTTCAATTCCCAGCACCACAAAAATGGGAGAAGGGCCTGGCAATCCATTCCCAAGGCAATCCCGAAACAGTGAGCCATTGAAAACCCTATGAGGGTCGCTATGAGTCAGAAACTGACTCGACGGCACCTAACAACAACAACAACAGGATGGTAGGACATAATCTCCTGAAAAGTCTCTGTTCTCAATGATTTATCATTCCAATGTTAAAGACCTTGAACTTAACTAACTCATCTCTCCATGGCCCTTTTCTTCCACTGATCTCAAAATATTTCCCACAATCACTGGTGCTTAATATTCATTGAATGACTGAATTAATATCAGAGTTTGACATTTATGAAATCTAGGAAAATATTGACAAGTTGGGAAACCTGTATCCTTTCTTCCATTCATGAACAATTTCATTGTCCCTAGACCTGACCAGCATGCATTACATCCCCGAACACTCTTCTGAGGTCTTTATGCTGCACCTTGGAAGCACTTATGATTTATACACGTGTTCCTTAAGAATTGTGGCCATAATATAATTGAAACTAATTACCACTTTCCACACCAGGCTCCCACACAGGACCAAAGGCTAAAAAGGCCAAACACATTCTGCCTCTGAAGATGGCAGAGGGTGAGTGACAATGGAGGATGGTGGAGAAGGATTTCAGGTTTTCACCATGGTTCCTGTGTCCCCTTTGCTGAAATATTACAATGTGCTCATACTTCTAGGGCCTGTCAATCCAGCACCAAATCCACTTAGGCTGAAACACACACACACACACACACACACACACACACACACACACACACACACACGGCATGAGACTGAGTCCAAATGCTTTCAGATCATAGGACACCTGAAAGATTGCTAAGCCAGGACCTCAGGGTGGAACCCCAAGGCCTCTCTTGCCCATTGCCTTCTTCCCCAGGTGCTGTTCCTATTGCCACCACAGACAAGATTAACAAGAAGGTTATATTTAAACTTCCAAGAGGCGCTGCTGTGCCATTATGGGTCTATTTAAAATCCTTCAGGCAGCTGCAGTACATAATAACAAATCAGCAGGAAGGAGGGAGGAAAGGGAAGAGAAAGCAAGGAGGAGGCAGGGTGGTCAGGAGCATCCTGGATTGTTTCTGTGAGAAACTGACTGTCAAAAGATGGCAGGGAATATGGGCAAGTTAAAGATGACACTCAGAGTGAGAGTGAGGGAGAGAGAAAATTAAGCAGTGATAGGAGGGAACTCAGTATCCCAGTAGGAAAAATCTGTTGGACTTAAAGCCTTGCGACTGTCCTGGAAGATGTCACAACTCTATAGGACTCTATTTCTCCCGGGAGACTCTGGGCAATATGAGCCACCAGTTCAGCATTGATGAAAGATCAACCCTGGACTACAAAGAGCCTTGGTAAGGGGAATAGAAAGTGGTTCCTCACACCCAACAAATGCCTTTTCAGTTCTTGACTCAGTATGAAATAATTCATCCTGTGGGAGATCCATGCCACATTCCCTTAAAGAAATTTTCATCTTACAACAGCCTTAGAACCAGATAACTTACCTACACCCTGGGTCAATTTTGACCTTAAACACCACCCCAGCTTCTGTTGTCTTTACTAGATTTGGGCATAAGTCTTTTCTAGCCTTTACTTGCCTTGTCTCATCAAAGTCTTACAGATACTGTGGAATATTCAGAATGCCCATTCAGCTACAAAGCACAATCATACTCTTTTCCATAACACCCCCAACTTCATTGATGTTGGTGTTGCTAGATGCCGTCAAGTCAGGTCCACCTCAAAGCAACCCTATCTATGTACAACAGAACAAAATACTCTCCAACACTGTATCATACCCAGCACTATTGTCAGTGCTTCTCTGCTATTCACAGGGTTTCATGTGGTGGATTGTTTTAGGAGTGGATTGCCAGGTCCTTCTCCCTAGCCTGCAGCACCAGTATTCCCAGGCTTTCTCCCATCTGAGGACTAACCAGGCTGACCTTGTTAGCTTCCAAAATCAGGTGGGATCAGATCCCAGGGTGCTATGGCTGCAGACAACTTCATTGATAGCATTTATTAACCTTAGTTTGACTCATATTATACAAACACCTGGCCATTTCTGTCATTCTTTGTTAAAGTTGCTTCAAAATTATTAATATTTCTCTTGGTTTTTCTTCATGTATGAGTTTAATTAAATTTAGTTATTACCCACTATCTAAATCTCCATTAATTATCCAAACTATTACTCTGATGTCTAGTCCTCGGGGATTCCATATCATATTAACATCTCTGAACCCACAAGCACAGTAATTACAAAATGAAAGAAATATGGTATCCATGTACAGTAGGTTTTTTAAATGAAAAAATATCTTATTCATTACCTGATTAATTTGCTTCTGTGGATGACCTAACTAGATGTCACACATTAAAATATTTACCATGAATCTAAGTCATAAGATTTGGACATCCACAATGACTCAATAAACCACATAAGTGTCAAAAATTTACTTTCTATTACATAAACATATTTTAAATGGCATCCCACATTCTGATAAAAATATGTATGTAAATGAAATGTGATGTAAGATGCAAGGTCTACTTATGTTATTTGTCTCAAAGATATTCTAGTATTCTAGTAAATTAGCAAATTCTAGTAAATTAGCAATATTCTAGTAAATTAGCCAATGCTAACAGTTTATACAAATTAAGAATAAATTCCAGGGGACTTCATTTTCTTTTTTTTTCTGGTTGAATATCATATAAGTAGGAGAATTAGAAAATTATCCCTACCAAAGAAACAGTTATTGCTAGGTGCCATCAAGTCAGTGTCTGACTCATAGCGACCCTATGTACAACAGGGGAAACACTATTGTCAGTGCTTCTCCACTGTTCATAGGGTTTTCAATGGTGGATTGTTTTTTGAGAGTGGTTTGCCAGGTCCATCTCTCAAGCCTACAGCACTTGGTGTTCCCAGGCGGTCTCCCATCCAAGTACTAACCAGGCCCGACCCTGCTTAGCTTCCAAGATCTGATGGGATTGGATGCCACAGGGCTACGGCTACAGGCAAAGGAACAGTAGGCAAACAATACCCACAATTTATAATAAACCAAACCATTCTGCCTCTGAAGATAGCAGAGGGTGAGTGACAATGGAGGATGGTGGAGAAGGATTTCAGGTTTTCACCATGGTTCCTGTGTCCCTTTTGCTGAAATATTACAATGTGCTCATACTTCTAGGGCCTGTCAATCCAGCACCATATCCACTTAGGCTGAAGCACACACACACACACACACACACACACACCATAAGACTGAGTCTACATGCTTGGTGTTGCTAAACTAAGGTTAACTCTGCCATATCAACTTATACTTATTGATTGTAAACATGGATTTAGAATTAAGTTCAATATAGTGTACTCTGGTACACTATGGAAATATTACCAGCATACAGCAAGGAGAGAGAGAGAGAGAGAGAGAGAGAGAGAGAGAGAGAGAGAGAGAGAGAGAGACAGACAGAGAAAAAGAGACAGAGAGAGAAAGAGAGAGAGATGCTTCAAGTTCTTACTACTATCTGGTAAGAGGCTGTCTAGGTAGGTTAATTTTTTTTCTTGACTTCTAGTTTTTTCCAAATATACATGCATTGCTTTTATAACCAAAAAAAGATTAAAATAATACTTAACTTTAAAAGAAAATAGTGTGTGTCATATGCCAGGCCCTGAGCTCAGCTCTGTGCACACAGCATCTCTAATACCCACATTCCTGCTCAGGATTACCCAGATGGTGACTTGCCATGTCCAGACACTAGGGACTAGAAGAGCAGAGATCTGAGGCCATGCCCCATCAGGCTTGCCCATACTTCTTCTCCAGGATATGAATTTTTAAAAATCTATTTTACTACAATGTTTTTTAAAGCATTTTTATATAAGCCAAACTTAAAACTTTTTAAACTAATCTAAAAACTACCATAAAATTCAGGAGACTGTGGATAGGCACAAAATTACTTTTAAAAAATTACTTTTAAAATTATTTTTAAATTGCTTTATTTCTGAGCACACAGTAGAACACCCTTAATCTTGTAGCGAGAGGGGAAGGAATGGGGATGACGAAGAGGCAAAAATGGAGAAACACGCATGTGAAATAACTATCCATGGGGTGATTCTCACACATCTAAATGGACACTGAAAGTCAGCCCAGATGGGCATCTGCTTTTCTGCCCCTGAATCCACTGCTATGTTTGTCTCAATCAACCATCTTATGCCCTTCTGCTTCTATTTCAAGTGCAGTACATGGAATGATATTGTGTTCAATACAAATTGTCACATCACTAAGTGCTTTATTCATTATTTACCCATTTTCACCTTTCTATGAACCTGCCAAATTATATCTTTCCAATGGTATATGCATTCCTGGGTGGTCAAGTGTAAACATGTCAAACTTCCGCCTCTCCTTTCTGATCTCCCTGTGTCTTGTGGTTTCTACAGATCTCTTTTCTTTTTGTTAGTGAGATATTATTTTTAGATAAGAAATCTTTGCAATGTTGCTTTAATTCTCTACGGCCTGGTTTTTTTTTTCACCTTGCACTGTGCATTACTTACATTTTATTAAATTGATTTCACTCTCTGCTCTTTTCAGTATCCCAGGAAGATCAGTGCTTTGTTAGTGTTTCAGGATGTTATTCCTCCAATTTTCACTTTCACATATTCTCATTCTCATGCCTTTTAGATTTTCCACCATTATTTAAGGTTCTTCATGATCTACCCCTACCTACTTTACAGTCCTTCCTTTTGCATGTCCTCAGTACAAATCCCAAAAGCAAAATCAGAACTGCTCATTCTTGAAAATTCATCTTTTGAATTTCATATTCAAATTTTCTTCTTTGCTTGCATGGCCCTTCCACCAACTCTGCCTTCCTCTTTGCCCTTGTCCTTGCCCATGGAATTCAAGTGCTGTCTCCTCTAGTGTGCTTTCTCTGGACAAACTAATTAAAACTTGCCTCTGAACTCATACATAACACTTAGTTTTATAGCTCCTGCTGTGCCTTCTCACTGAGATTTATACTATATACACTTGGTTATGTCTTACCTCCACCAATAAATTCTAAACTCCATGAAGTCTAAAAAAGCATCTTGTGGCAATAATGCCCATAATAGGTACTTAATAAATGAATGAACCAAGGTTTCACTAGGCCTGGGTGCCAGGATTCATGTGCACACTGGGTCTGGGTTCATACACACCTCTCTGTGCTAACCCAGAGTTCATGGTCCCACTGGGCGCTAAGTTCTTCCCATTCCATCCGCAGTACACACAGACACACACACCAAAGCCTTGTTACTTCGCTAATAGTTTCAGCCTGGTCTGGCCTTGATTTAATTTTTCCTATGTATATTTTATTTAAGAGTCTATTTACTTCAGCTTATTTAGGACTTTATGCTTGAACAGAGCTTTGCAATCATTGATTATTCTTCTGTGAAGCAGATTGGTATTGTCATCTCTATTTTACAGTTAAGAAACTAGAGCCCAGAAAAATTCAATGACCCATAGAGGGTCAAAGACAAGGCAGATATTAAAATTTATAGCTACTCAGCTTCATGCCCCAGATCATTCTATCCCACCACATTTCCTACTAGAAACCAGGGCTCCTAGATCAGCATAAGATAACCTCCCAACCTAACTGAAGAAAGATCTAGAAAAATATGAAAGGTTTAAAGTTCAAACTGCAAGAGTGGTATTGTTTTTTTCCTGGAAAGTAATGTTCTTTAAAGCTAACAACAGCACAAAGAAAGAAAGATGCTTGGATCTCCATGGTGAGATGTTTGCTTTTCTAAGGTCAGTACATATTCAAGTGATTATCATTTATGTTAGTAACAGTCTAAAGAAATTCAATTCATTTTCATTTTTTACTTGACAAATAAAAATTATGTATATCTATGGTATTCACCATGATATTTTGATATACATTAAATTAAGCTAATAAATACATATATGCATTACTTCACATATTTTGTTGTGTGTGGTGAGAATATTTACAATCTACCCTCAAATTTCAAGTACACATTACAATATTATTAACTATAGTCACCATATTGTACAGTAGGCTTCCCGAGTGTATTCCCCTAGTCTAAATGAAATTGTGTATTCTTTGACCAGCATCTTCCCAATATCCCCTCCTTGAACTCCTAGTAACCACTATTCTACTCTGCTTCTATAAGTTCAACTGTTTAGGTTCTACAGATAAATGAGAATATGGACTGTATGTCTTTCTGAGCCTGGCTTATTTCCCTTAGCATGATGTCCTCCAGGTTTGCTCATATTTTACTAAATGACAGTATTTGATTCCTTTTTGAAGGCTGAATAGTATTCAATTATGTATATGTACCACATTTTCTTTAGCTCTTCATCTGTTGATGGACACTTATGTTGATTCCATATCCAGGCTATTGTGAATAGTGCCACAATGAACATGGGAGTACTGATGTCTTTTTGTCATATTGGTTTCTTTACCATTATGGCCAGAAGAGATCATGTAAAATTTCATTTTTATTTTTTCTGAAGACTTTCTATACTGTTTTCCATAATTTCTGCACTAATTTACATTTCCAAGGACAGTGGGGAAAGTTTCCCTTTTCTGTACATTTTCAACAGGATTTTTGTCTTTTTCACAATAGCCATTCTAACATGGGTTGTTGTTGCTGTTGTTAATTTCCATCAAGTCGGATATGACTCATAGCAACCCTATGCACAACAGACAAAATACTACCTGATACTGTGACATGTCTGGCACTATTGTCAGTGTTTCTCTGCTATTCATAGAGTTTTCAATGACTGATTGTTGTTTGAGAATGGGCTGCCTGGTCCTTCTCCCTAGCCTATAGCATCCAGTATTCCCAGGTGGTCTCCTATCTCAGTAATAACCAGGACCAACCCTGCTTAGCTTCTAAGATCTGATGGAATCCCATGCCATGGTGGTATGCTTCAGGCAACAGGGGTTAGGTGATGTCTTGTTGTGGTTTCAATTGTATTTCCCTGATGACTAGAGATATTGAGCATTTTTTCTTCTACCTGTTGGCCACTTGTTTGTATTCTTTTAAGAAATGTCTTTTCAGGCTCATTTTTAAATCAGGTTTTTCTATTCCTATTGAATTGAATTCCTTATCTATTTTGGATATTAACTCCTTACCAGATATATGGTTTGTAAATATTTTACCCCATTCTGTAGGCTGTCTCTTCTCTCTATTTATTCTTTCCTTTGCTGTGCAGAGGCCTTTTAGTTTGATGCAATGCCATATATGTAATTTTGCTTTTGTTGCTTATATTTTTAGGGTTTTTTTTTTAAAAAAAAACCTTTGCCCAAACTAATGTTATAAAGCTTTTCCTCCATATTTTCTTCTAGTATTTTTATAGTTCATGGCCTTAAAATTAAATGTTTAAGCCATTTGATTGGATTTCTGTATATGAAATGTGATAAGGATTATCAGTTCAAATTCTAATTTGAGAAATACAGCCTGCCAGTTAAATGTGTTGAAAGTGCCAGAAAGTTAATAATACTTTATATAAATGTAAGGTCCACCACCATGTTACTATTTGATTTCCTGAAAATTCCACTAGATTGCTTACATACTTGACTTTTTGTCTTGAAACTTTGGTTGGCATTAATGAACAGGATACAAGTTCCTTAATGTTGCTGGGGTTGTTTTACGAAAAAAGGTAGATGGATGAGGCAATTTCTAAGGTGTCCCTTGGCCTAAACATTGCATGGCTGTATGAGTATAAGTGACTACCATGTTCTAACTCCTTGTACAGAAACATTTCAGGACAATGAATGATCATTGTGTGGACAATTGCATAAAGTCCTTCACACTACTTCATATAAGAGGCCCTAGAAGAATTCCAGCTGCTTTGGCATTATCTCACTTGTTCTCATTTCACCTCCTGTGCGCCTTTCTCCTGCCTTTCCCCTCCCCCTGTCTCCCACTATAGTCACCTTGCCTCCCCTCTTCTAGTGCCAGTAAGTAAGCTTTCCTAGGCGAGGACAGACTCTCATCACTGCAAAATTTGCCTCAATTTTGATCAGCAACACAGAGGGAAAAAATGTCCAAATTAAGCTGCTTGATTACAGAAATTAATCTTGTCATTTAGCATCCCTGTTCTGCAGAACAGGGCCTTTGATTAGCCTCCTTGTTTCGGAATATTACAAGCAGACGTTTATTAAGCAGAAGGCATTTTTTCTTTTTTCTTTTCTTTTCTTTTCTTTTCTTTTTTTCTTTTTTTTAGTCAGGCAAGCCATAGGGCAAGTAAAGGTACTAAGAAGCTTCTGAAAGAAGGACACCATGTCAAGGACCCTTATCCTGATTCTGGATCCATGTTCTCCTAGGGTAAGAATGTTGTAGAAACAGGATCTCAAGCAGACTGCAGACTCAAGCACCCCGCTGCAGACTGCTTTTCTGATAGGAACTTTAAGAAATGGAAAGAAAATGCCAAGCTGCTATTCTTTAGTAATGGAGTGAGTCCCTTGCCCTGGAGATACATGATGACTGAATAACAATATACCTGGTAAAGTTAAGTGCAAATTTGTGAGCAACCTGTTATTGTTATAGGGCCGTACGCTCTGGTAGGTCTACAGCCATACCACCCTGGCATCCAATTTCATCAGGTCTCCAAAACTAAGCAGGGTCAGACCGTGGATGGGGGAACACCTGGGAATATTGGGTGCTACAGGCTTGGGAAAAGGATCTAGCAGCCCATTCTCAAAAAACAACAAGCCATTGAAAACCCTATAAATAGCAAAGAAGCACTGATAATAGTGCCAGGCATGGCTAGTGTCAGGGAGAATTTCGTTCTGTTGTATATAGGGTTCCTATGAGTCGACCCGACTTGATGGCACATACCACCACCACCACTCTGGCAGCTCTGAGGGATATTAGTACCTGGATTGAGAAAGCCCTAAAGAGTTTATGAAGGTGCTCTGAGTGCTCTTTTGGGGGAGGGAGGGGGGTTGGCAGGGGCCAGTCTCTCTCCCATCAAGTGCATTATTAGCATTTTTAAACTTTGAAGCAATTCTATCTGTTAGGTGGCAGTTTGTTTCCTAGTCCATGTTCTACATCTCAGAGCTTCTGGGCCCACTCTGAGTTTGGGAGTGGGGAGTTAAGGATGACCTGCTCCCAAGTCACACAAGTTGTGGTAGAAGGGCTTTTCCAGTGCTGAGAGCCTGGGTGCACCATGCCAGAGGAGCCCAGCAGGTACTATGCAGTGGCTCGGGGAGGAAGCCCCAGTGTGTTGCCAGAATGGCTCCAGACCTGATGAGCTCCCAAGCCCTGGAGATAAGAGCTTAGGCTACCAGCAACACACAGATAGCACAGTACAAGGAGAAAACCAGCCTTTAATCACACACACACACACACACACACACACACACACACACACACACACACACACACACCAAGAACAGACTATTTCTTTATTTGGTCCCTAATTCTCCTTAGAACAAAAGCAAAAAACCATAATCAGGCCAATAATCTAGAGTATGAGTAGGAGATGTATACTAATTACAGTTATAGAAAGACTAGAAATGCAGAAAGATACTCCTGAAACATGATTTTCCAGCCCTGGCACTACTGACGCTTTGGCAAGCTAATTCTTTCATGTGGAGCTGATCTTGTGCACGGCAATGTTGTTTGGGAGCATCGCTGACTTCTACCCGATAGATGCCAGCAGCACTCCCAACACCAGTTAAAATAGTCAAAAATGTCACCAGACATTGCCAAATGTCTCCTGGGGGCAAAGTCATTCCTCCCCATGAAGAATCACTTCTTTTAAAAATACCAGTCTCAGAAAAACTAGTTTCCTTACTCTCCAAATAAGCTTACCATGCTCTTCAACTCTTTAAAAGACAGTGTGCTATGGTAGAAAGGCCATGAGGTTTAGAGGCCAAAAGCCTTATGATCAAGCACTGACCACAGTGTCCAGAGGCTTTTGTGTCCTCATTTGTACAAGGAGAATAATAATAACCTGATTCCTGGATTTTTATGAAGATTACAAGAGATAATAGATGGGTATGTGGCACACAGCTGTAATGCCAACAACTCAGGAGGTGGAGGCAGGAGGATCCCAAGTTTGAGGCCAGAGGCAGCCTGCATAACTTAGTAAGATTGTGTCTCAAAAAAAAAAAAAAAAAAAAAAAAAAATATATATATATATATATATATATATATATATATATATGAAAGGGATTGGGTGTGCAGCTCAGTGGTAGAGGGCTTGCAAAGAATGTGTAAGGCCCTGGTTTCAGCCCCTTTGTATCCAAAGAGATAATATATTCCTGATTTCTGATTATGCTGGAGATATTTTAAAAATAGTAGTAGTCACAGCTCAAAATCCTAAAATCCTAATATAAGACAGGGAACCAATTGCCAAAGATGAAGAATTCCTAAAGTGAAATATTAGCCTTATTTATTTATTTTATTATTGTGTCTTTTCTTTTGCCTTTTTGTTGTTGCTGCTGTTGTACTATAGGGTGTCATGGGTGACAGGCAAATGCTCTACCACTGAGCTGTACTAGCAGATTTTTTTAAATTTTTTTTAATGTTTTTACTTTTTATTTTGAGCCAGGATCTCACTAAGTTGTGCAAGCTGCCACTGGCCTCAACTTGCAATCCTCCTGTCTCAGGTTCATGAGTCACTGGTGCCATGGTGCCCAGGTTGCTTTAAAAGAGTTCAAAGAGGGCAAAGAGAGAAATGAGGAAGGCCCGCTACAACATGAGGCCCTCAAGGGCAAGAATACATTGTGACATAGGACGAAATGAATATGGAATGAAAAAAATAAAAGTATCTAAATTAGCCTCTTATTCCATTTTGGGGCCCCCACGCCTACCACCTAGTCTTCATCCAGCACTCAGAGCACTCCTCTCTACACACTTAGGATAGGATTTGGACCTCCTCATCTGGCCAGTGGCCCAGTATGTCTCTTCAATACCTCCTGACTTCCTCCCCAACCCTCTGCTCCAGCTAGGAGGCCTTCTCACTGACTCTTTCCAGCTCTGTGGCTTCTTTGCTTTCTGTCTTCAGAACCTAGAAAGCTCCTTACTCTTTCCACCCCTCAGGCCTTTGCTTAACACCATCCCTCCTGAAAGACCTTCCCTGTTACCTTATTTAAAGGAACTTCCTCCCCGACCTCCATTATTCTTAATCCTCTTAACCTATTTACTTTCTTCATAGTACTTAAATCTGTCTCAAATGTACTTTTTGTACATTTTGTTTTTTGTTTCCCTCACTGAAAAGGAAGTTGCACAAAAGCAGAGATTCTGTCTTGCTCACTGTAGTCTGTCTTGCCTGAGGTCTATTCTGTAATGGGCGCTCATTGAATAGTTGTTGAATGTATGTAACTGGATGAATGCATGGTCATTCTGAAGAGTTTTATCATTGGTATGTGAAGCACAGTGGAGCATGCCTGTAATCCCAGCGGCTTGGGAGGTGGATGCAGGAGGATTGCAAGTTCGAGACCAGAGGCAGTCTGCTTTACTTAGTGAGACCCTGTCTCAAAAAAGTAAAAAAAAAAAGGGGGGGGGTTGGGGACTGGGGGTACAGTTCAGTGGTCCAGCACTTGCCGAGCATGCAAGTGTAAGGCCCTGAGTTCAACCCCCAGTACCCAAAAAAAAAAAAAAAAAAGAAAGAAAGAAAAAGAGTTTTATCATTGGTAGAAGCAGCCTATATATTTTTCAGGAAGCTTGGCTCCCTTAGTAGAAGCACCTTTGCTTGCTTGCTTGCTAGGTGCCGTGGAGTCGGTATCCAACTCATAGCGACCCTCATGGGGTTTTCAATGGCTGACTGTTTCGGGATTGCCTTGGGAGTGGATTGCCAGGCCCTTCTCCCAAGAAGCACCTTAGAAGTAAAATAACCACCATTGCTGCTGAGTGAACAAAAAAATTGGTCTGAATGGCTGTGTTTCACTCCAGACAATAAGTGAACTAAAGGCAGACTGTGTGTCCTTCTTCTTAGTAGTTTTTGCACATCTAAAGTCTCCACTGTGTTAGGCACACAGTAGGCACTAAAAACATTGGTTTATCTTAACTGTCAGATGAATCAGAGGAACAAGAAATAATTCTCATTTTTGTTTGTCACCAAATCCAAACTGTGGGCCAGATGATCATATTGAAGGTCACAGAAAGCCTGTCTTCCCCTCCCTCCCAGCACACCTAATACATCCCCATGAATAATACTCCACCACCCAGGCTGAAGGTCCCCAGGAATTGGATTAAGTTACCAACTGCAATAAGACATTGGCTATGTGTCACATCAAGGAAGCTTAAATTATTGGATCTAATAGCAATATTCATTGATAATTAGCCATTGCCACCTAAGATAAATGGCCAAAAACAGAGACCTAACTTCAGCAAAATGGGCATTAGACATGGAACAGGTCTTATTCACAAATGACCTAAGCTTGTGAAAAAAATAGATAGATAGATAGCCGGAAGTCATACCACTGTGTCGTTCATCCGATCCCATCAGATCTGGGAAGTTAAGCAGGGACGGGCCTGGTTAGTACTTGGATGGGAGACCACCTGGGAACACCAGGTGCTGTAGGCTTGGGAGAAGGACCTGGCAACCCACTCCCAAAATACAATCAGCCATTGAAAACCTTATAAACAGCAGAGAAGCACTGACAGTAGCATTTTGCCTGTTGTACATGGTGTCGCTATGAGTCAGATACCGACTTGATGACACCTAACAATAACAAGTACACACACACACCACACACACACACACACACACACACACACACACACACACACACACACACACACACAC
>VMDO01004647.1:0-122383 GCA_007922755.1 Pedetes capensis | reverse complement strand
TGTATTTACCCAGTACAGCATGTCAGTAGGAACCATTCTGCCCCTTACTGAGATATCCTCACTAGACATATTAGAAAAGCAAGGATCATTCTAAATCTTTAAGGCAATAACTTACATTATAGCTCTCATATTACTTTATAATCACAATTCACTGTGTGAAAAGGAAGAGAAGGCAAATGCTGCAATAAAATTGTAATGATTAATAAGTGAAGTACGATATTCAAATTTTAGTTAATTCTGATGCTTTGTGAAAATCATTGTAAAATTATTTTAAGATTGTCAAAATGCCATAAAATTCAAATAATTAAGTATCTGCTAACTTAAATTCAAAGTATTCACCAATAAAGTATAATTTAGTATTTTAAATTGAAAAGATAATGTATAAGAAGATATCAGTTCTTTGTAGCAGTTATTTCTTCAAGATATGAACAGAATATTTTTAATTAAATGACTTATAAAAGGAAAAATAGCTATAGTTAATAAAATCATGCACATTATAGTAAACTTTTGCAGTCAAAGGTAGAAAGATTACTTCCTAGTGAAAGAGAAATTAATTACTTGGTCAAACAGGTACATAAAAAAAGCACTCCAAACGAAGGAGTTTCAAATGGGAAAGTCAAACAGCAAAAGTGTTGGGGAAATAACTAAAGCACAGTCATTTTCTCAATAGCAGTAATACCTTGTTTGATTTAATACTTTAGGAATGTTGGTCTGTAAATAGCTATATCATTTCATTTTGATGTTTTATGTAAAAATACCACGTACTTAAAGTTGCTACATTTTGCAGAGCATAGTAAAGAATTTTAAAAGGTAAATAATGCATTCTTTAGTATTAAAAAGTGACCCCCTGGACTGGGGGTGTAACTCAGTGGTAGAGGACTTGCCTAGTCTGTGCAAGGCCCTAGGTTTCATCTTCAACATCAGAGGGGACAAAAAAGTATACTCTTCCTATACCAATTGTATCCTACACAGACTGGAATAAAGAATTAATAGTCTTCTTTCAGATGATAAACTTACAACAAAAAAATATTTACAATGAAGGAGAAATCCTCATCAAATTGTAAACCTGGGAATTGCCTACCCTTTTCTCTGTTTTACATGTGCAAATGAAATCCTCTTACCTGTCACCTTGACACCCAAGAAGGCTTAAAATGTCAAGATCCACCCTCTTCCACACCCCATTTCATGGTTTATTAAGCAAAATGCCAAAACTTTTCATGGTCCCTTCTGGTTCCAACAATCTATGATTCAAATAGGGGCAATGGCTCTCTTTTCTTGTTCAGTGGTGTCCTGGTGGGGGAATGATTTTACTGTCCTTTTTTGTGGGGTCCTGCCCACCCGTTTATCTAAAAGGAAATGAATTACAACTGGAGGATAAGGGCACAAAATAAAGCCACTTAGTTTTACAAATCTATTATGTTCTCCAACATGTTTTATGGGCCTGGTACTATTATAAGACAAGGCGGGGAAAAACCCTAAAACAAACTTTTTTCCTGTCTCTTTCCAGTGAACACATTTACAATTTTACGACTGTCTTTCAAGTAGTTTAGCCTTTTTCCTCCCTTATACATCTCTTTTCCCAGAACTCTTCCATCTCAAACATACAAAACATTCAGAGACAAGAAACTGGACTTTTCAAATACAAACTGCTGACAACTGTCAGAGGCACTTTACTGGGACATTACTGACTGTGGCTTCAATGAATTAAGCTTGATTCACTGCGGGTGAATCATTTTCAATGCAGAGCTGTTCAGCAGTAATTGGCCAAGAATCCCTGCTGAGAAAAGCACTTGTCAAATAATGCTTGTTTACAAATATATCTCCCAACAGTAAAAAGTGGCAGTTACCGAATAAGTTCAGAGCCACTTCCAAAAATTCATAACAGTAGCCATGTTCCCTTTGCTTATTAAATTTATTAAAAATTCCACTTGTTGATAGACTTGTTAATATTATTCTGCTTGATCAATCTAAGTCTGTTGCTAAATATGCCTCTGAATTGTTTTAAAATAAAAATGTATATTTTATGGTAGGTTAAAGGTTTCTTCCACTTGTAATTTATGCCTATATAACAACTAAAGACATACTTATCTTAGGAATTGCTTAGCATTCAGGCTCAAGAGTAAATTTTCCTCTATTGACTGGTAACCAGTATATTCGATCATTCTAAATAAATAAGCTTCATATCAATACAAGATTCTAGATATATGTTTGGCTTTTCTGTTCAATTCTGTTTTATTTATATCTGTCAAATTAAATTTTAACAATAACTGGAATACTAATTATGGGTGACAACATATCCATTTTATTATCTTAGATTTTCATATTTCATATTTCATATTATGTACACATTACATGTGTACATACATAACACTTTGGGGAATCACTAAGCATCTCTATATGTTGCAGAAACCAAATTATATGAAAGCAACTATTGATGAACTTAGCATATAAATCAATTCTTTTACTCCTGACTTTCCAAAGTTCTTCCAGAAACAACAGCAAATTAAAAGAATCTAATCTGAGTTGCTAAATAAATTTTAAAAAAAAGCAGACTATATTTTGCTGCTATATTTATAATAGCACTAGCATGGAGAACCTAAAGAAGAATGTAGATTTCACTGAACCAAAATAAAGTTCTGGGATGATACTAAATAGAAAGATGGAAAACTATTGGGTAGGGATGGGATGAATTAGATAAAGCCAAAAATTTGTTTCTAATTATTTATCATGATATGTTAGAAAATGTGTCCCAAACAGCAGGCATGCTTTTAGTCTTGTATTCAGAGCACAAGGAGGTAAAGTACTCCTCCTTTTGAGTTAGATTCTTTCAACTTGCATCTCACTGTAGCCAAGTTTTGCCATGTGTTCTACTACCTGGGTAAGCCTACACAACCTGTAGGCTTTAAATCTAATATTAGCCAGGCTCAGTGCCACCACAAGATTCAAGCTCTGCTTACACCACCTTAGGAGACTGGTGCTATTTCCTGCCTTCCTTCCACTTCCTTTGGCCTATTTTTCCTCCACTCACAGTCTTGGCCCTTGTTCCCACTCAGCGTCACCCTCCCTGAGAATTCACTTCTTCCCTTCTATAATCAAAAGGATTCTCTTGACTCTGCCTCCACTCCCCTCCCCCACCACACACTGAGGAAAAGACTGGAAATTAGAATGGAAGCGCGAAAGGATGAATGATACTAGTGTTAAATTACTTTACGTCTAATCAAGGTGCCCCTTTAGGGATAAAACAGTTAAAAGGAGGACCCTTCATTCGGTAATAATCCTCTGGACTTCTAATGAATCTAGTATGTTAATAAAAGGTCTAGAACTTCAGAAAACAGTCTGCTTTATGGGAAAGGAAAAATGCAAATCACTTGGCTTAAGGGTGGAAGATTACATACATACGTGCTTACATACATGTAAAATCCTTTGATCAGATTTTTAAAAAATAAATTTAGGGGTTAAAGAGAGCGAAAGTTCATGGAGTAGCTGGGGGTCTCTATCTGCTCTGGATTAGCATGGTTCCTTGGGAGCTGGCAGAACTCGGATACCAGCTCAGCGCGTTTTCCCACAGCCAGACTGAACCAGTGCACGTCACGAGGACACGCACCACTCTGGCTGCTACTTCATCTTTCTGGTCCAGCACCTCCTGTCCCGGGAGTAGGAAGAATTTAAAGTTCTGTGCTTCATGGGTCGCATCTACAGCCCCAAACAAATCCCAGTCTTCTTGCCTGGTGGGTAGAGCTTTTGATGTTTTCGTAGTGCAGATGAACCCTGGCAGCCCTGACCTGGACCTGAGATGCTCCGCGCTTCCTCCCCACCTCCACACCCTCTGAGGAACTAGCTCTTGACCTGAGACCGAGAGCGCTTCCCGGGTGTGAAAAAGGAGCCCCTCAAGAAAGGCTGTAGACGACCGGGGGTCTGAGGGCTGAAGGTGGAGAGACTGGCGTCTGCGGGGCTGAGCAATGCAAGAGCATGGCGAACAACACAGGTGTCGCTCCCCAGTCCGGTCGTACTCTCCAAGAGGAACGTGGGGACAATCTTCAGTATCCCGAAGCAGAATTAGGGGGAGGTAGGAGGGCTGGGTACTCCAGGACCTGATGCCAGCTAGGACAGGCCCTTCCCCTTTCCGACAAAAGCCACAGTGGGTTCCTGTAGCAACTTCCTAGCAGCTACACTCCAGCCCTCTCCCCTCAACATCGCACCTTCCCGCCTTCGCTGGAGTATGACAGTGAGCCCCCCAGCGAGAAGGGCGCCCACAAGTGGGGGCGCCTTCTGCTCTTCCTTATCCTCCTTCTTCAAGAAATACAAGATCTCGCCACCCACCCCAGAATAGCAGCTGGTGATGCCCTAAATAACAGCTCCAGGCAGGCACGTTCCCCAAAATAAAAGCACTAGCCACCCCCACAGCGTTTCCCATCTCCAGCATCAAATAACGGTTTTCAAAAGCCCCCAAGGTCCTAAGATCCTGGTCGCTGCTCTTCCCACTAAGCCCGAAATGTCATTTCCCCACGTGCCCAGCGACCCAGCCGCACCCAACCCCTCGGCCGCGGGTCTCAGACCCCACTTTTCCTCCTGGCTTCCAACTTCCCAGCCCCCAACCAGCCTCAGTCCACCAGCAGGTTCCTCACCCTGCACTCTGCAGTTAACGTCAAACAATACAACCGAGAGCGGCAGGGAGAGTGAGCGAGCAAAAGAGAGAGCGAGAGGGAGCGAGAGCCAGAGAGCCAGAGAGTGAGCGCGAGCGAAAAGGCCGGCCACAGCGCAGGGCAAATATGAATTCGAGATGAGGAGTGAGGCTTAGTCCGAGGCAGCCGGGGCGGCGGTGACCCGCGCTGGCAGGCCCCGCCTCACTCTACCCCAGGTCGCCGCGGTCCCCACCCCCAAGCCCCTACCTTCGTTGCTGGGGCTGGCCAGGAGGGTCCGGAGCGCGGCGCACAGGAGGAGGCACGTCCAGAGGGGTTCCTTGCGAGGGGCAGAGTAGCAACTGGCCAGGGACGTAGAGGTGCGGGGGGTGTCGCCGCCGCCGCCCGGGGTCAGCCGGCGTCCAGCACCCCGGGGCCGGGAGCCCCGCATTTTCTGCTACCCTCTTCTGCCGCTCCTGTCCTGCGCGGCTCAGTCCACGGTTCCGGCCTCGCGGAAGGGGCGAGGGAGCTCAGTCGGGGGTCCGCCCGGTCCTGGCGGGCTCCTGAGCCTTCTGGCGCTCGAGTCCTGCGAATGTGGGAACCACCGATCGGCTGAGAGGGCTGAAGTTTGCTTCTGGCTGCTTCCTCCCTCCCCTTCAGTAGGATGAAATGAATTACTAGTTTTGTTTGCTAGTGCAATTCCGGACTGGGCTCAGCCAAGGGGGTCGAGAGCGTCTCGCGTCCTGTTTCTTTGACTCTTAAGAGTTTTTAAGGATTGTGATTTTTTTTAAATGCCACTGAGGATAAAGGTGAAGGTTCCTTTCCAGTCTTCAGCCCCGAAATGGACGAGAGTAAGGAAGACAAGTCATCTTACATCAAGAAGAAATTTCCAGTATAAAAAGGAAAAAAAAAATCAGAGTGGCTAAGGATAGAGGAAGAAGAGTTTTGAAAATGTAGGGTGAGGAAAACAGAGGAGAGACGAGCAAAGGCAAAATCCCGAGTTCAAAGAGGCTGGCAGAAGGAAATAGCTGCGGGCTGAGCGCTGACGAGGGGCGGAACTGACAGCGGCTAGCGGGCAGGAGCGCAGAGCTGGGCTGCGGCGGCCGTTCAGAGCTGCCACGGTTCCCACTGCTCAGCGAGGAGGCGGTGTGTGCGCGGCTGCAAAGGCGAGCTTGAAACTGCACCGCCACGCCGCGCTCCTGCTGTGTCTGGAGCTCCGGCGTCTCCTCTTCCTCCACGCTCTGCGCCTCCCACCCCCCTCCTCTTCCCAGCTCCCCCGCCCTCCGCAGCTCGCAGCCTTGCCAGTGAGAATCTACTGTAAGTGTGAGTTGCTTAGACGAAGTCACACACCCACGGAGGGAAGTAATCTGCAGGCTGCCGTGGTGAGTGTTGCCTAGCGGTCTCCGGGAAAGGCGCCTCTTCCTCCCCAGTTAATTAGGGCAAAGAATCCTCTTGAGGACGCCTGTGAGGACACGGGTTCCCGGGAGGCGGAAGGGAAATCAGCCCTCGCTCAGCCTGCAGCCCTTAGAGAAGTGGGTCCCTTGGTTTGGCAGGTTGCCTGCCGCCCCTCACTGGCTTGTAGCATCAGCAGCCTTGTCGTCACACAGCCGCGCATTTGCAAACTCTGCTGGTCGTGGCTAGTTTCTTAAACACCCATATCTTTCACCGCTATTGATCCTTTCTGTTCTTCCAATACTTTGGCGACTGGAATGGGATAATTACTCAACATTTTCTTCAGACGTAAATTGTACAATACCTAAATAGAGAGGGGTTAGCTATGAGATTTCAGAGTCAAAGAATTTGGCTATGGTGATTTGTACTGTGACAGGTACTTCTAAGATGTCATGGTTTAATTCATTGTATTTCATTAATGGGATGTTTTGGTATTTTGGGTGTTATGTAATGTGCAAACACAGACGACTGATTCCTAGTACAATTAGCATGGGTCAAATAATTTCACGGCTTTAAATTTTTAATTATTCTAATTGCCTGTGTTCTATTACACTGAGAGACTTAAGAATAACTAGTTGAAACGGTTTAATACAATTAACTTTCTCTGCTTTACCTTTTTTACATCTTTCTTTGCTTTAATATTTTCCTTTTATTTACTCATTCGTTGTTTTTGAGAGATACATCTGAAGGGCAATGTTAGTACAATGGAATTTCTTTTTAAGACTGCTTTAAAAAAACAGCATCTACAAAAGAAATGTAATTTCAGAAGAAAGATATTTCATTTGGGGTCTATTAACCACTGTCAAGGTTGGGGTTGCATTCACATCTAATAAAAGGTGAGTCTGTTCACCAGTTTTGACTTATCTAGACGCATGTTAACCTTCACAATAAATAAACATATCACCATCTTCAGCTGATGATTTCTTTTTGTTGTTTAAATATTTGCAATAAAATGAAAGAATAAAGCAGCAGTGATACAGATTTATAAAGAAGTGGGAGCTCATCTTTGATTTTTAATTTTTTTTTTTCTGAAATGTTTTGGCACCAGAAGTCTGAAAGCAGCTTCATTCTATGATAATATGCTCCAAATGCATGAAGCAAATTTAGAGGAATGGCAGTGAATCAGTGTTTCAGTTTGGCAAAAAGCCTCCCAGTGAGACGGAAAGTTAAAATTTAGGTTTCAAAGACCATTGAAAATGTAAGCATCTTCCACCCCCATTTATAGTTGACTTACTTAACAATATCTAAACAAAATACTAAGATCTAAAGCCTAGAAATACATAATAAAGTTAATATAAGACATGGGCAGTTTAATGGGGCTTTAAGCAAGTTACTTTACTTCTATAGGCCTCAGTATCCACATTAATAAGGTCAGGAATTTAGAGAAAATTATCTTCAAGCTCCTTTTCTCTTCTATGTTCTTTGAATTTCTGTATTAGTACCCTGTTCATCAATCTCCAGTTATTTAATGTGGATTGCAAAATAGCCAGATTTCTTCAGCCTTAGAATTTAAAGCCTTCTACTATGAAAGTTTTAGAAAAACTTTCCACTTTATTTTCTCTAAAATCTTAAACTAAATGCTCCTTTCCTCTAAATTGCCTTATGCCTCTCTGATTTTTATGCCTGCT
The DNA here is from genome assembly GCA_007922755.1 of Pedetes capensis. Classification (NCBI taxonomy): domain Eukaryota; kingdom Metazoa; phylum Chordata; class Mammalia; order Rodentia; family Pedetidae; genus Pedetes; species Pedetes capensis. The sequence goes on along the minus strand of VMDO01004647.1, from coordinate 114,684 downwards.
ACTCCATTCTATATAAATTCCATCCTGCAAAGTAATTAATACCCTCCCCCAACACATTATTTTATCTAAATCATACCCAGTATTCAATGAATCAAGCACTCTAGCATATTCATGAATTATCCTTTTCCTGACAAAAAAATGACTTAGTTCTTCTTTTGGAAGTAGCTTGTCAATCAACACAATGCCTATATTTTCTAAATATAAAGTTAGGAAATAATTGCCTAGTTACAGGTATATATAAAGGGACAAGGAGAGAATTTAAACCAAATATATCAAAGAAAAACTTGGACATTGGTTGCCATGGTCATAATTGTGTGATTTCCTGCCCAAGATTGCTAATTTAAGTAATTGAGAGTACGTAATAAAACATCCTTTCTATTTTCCCAGGAGTAGCTGTCTGTCTCATGATTGCTTAATAATATTTATTGTACATCTTTGAAAGAAGTAACAGCTACAAAATGAAGCTCCAGTAGCAATAGAAAAAGTTGTTGTTGTTATTATTATTATTATTATTATTATTATTATTATTAATTTATTTATTTATTGTCTAAAGAGAGTTAGTCAGAGAATCCAGTGTTGGTGGTTTAGCTTGGGCTTCAAGTACAAAGAAGATCTTACATTTAGCCATGTGTTGCTTTCTTGGCATGTAAATACTCTTAACAGTTATGTAGGACCATGACATCACGTGAAAACTACTATTTTTTTTCTTTTATACTTATTGATTTGCCCAACAAAAGGCTGTGACATCAGTATTAGTTTGGATGCCCCATTGTTTGCATTTCTCATTGCAAACAGCATCTCAAAAGGTGAAAGTAACTGGTGTCTTCCTAGATCTCTGCCTGAATATGAATTTCTTACTGCATTTTCTTGATCAAAGGGTATTCAGAGTAATCTTGATAAAGGTTCTTCAAACTCGAATACAGTTACAAAAAATTTTAGTATTTTAATTAAGTTAAAGGTACTAATAAGCTTGAATATATCTTCTTAACATTCAAAATAGAATACTGAAAGCAATCTTGATACAAAGACTTGCTAATATTTATTGAAGGTTTGCTATGTCTGAAGCATTTTGTGATGTTTCTGCATGAATCATTTACATACTGCAGACACTTCAGCCATGATGTGGGTATAATTATTACCCCCGAGTTAATGATGAGAAAACTGGGGAAATGTGGTTAGTTGACCTGAGTAGTCACACAACTGGTAAGACATAAGAATTTTAAACAATGGTACTCATTTTACTCAAGAAAATTCTAATATAACAGAAGTAAAGAATAAATTTGATAACAAGTAGGTCAGAAAAAGAAAAAGAGAGCTATTTAAATATTCTACATTAATAGAAGCAGTTAATAGATAAAATATTGAATTTTCAGGTTCACTTAGATACAAAAGCAATTAAACAGATAATATAGTATAGGTTAGATAACTGCTTCATAGGAGAAAACAAGAAACTAAGCATCATAAATAAGAATTACTTGGAGAAAAAGACCAATGTGCACCAAAAACATGCGTGTTTTTTTTGGTGTATACAATGGAGATAATGGGCCAAATCACGAAAATAACATGATTAGGGGTTGTGGTCAGATAATATTAGCACAAAGAGATGTAATAAAGGCCATGTATAAACCATGGTAGAAAACATAAGCAACAATATTTACAATCTTTTGTTTTCAATATTTTTGACACTTTACTACCTCTTCTCTTTGGGGGAATTTGGTGAAAAACAAAAGAAATTATGAGGTAACTTAAGGAAACTATCAAATATCCTAATGAAGTTAATATTTCAGATCCATGATTTGCTGAACAGGATAGATATATGGTGCTATTAATTGTTATCTCAAAGGTAAATGATGACAATATATTTTAGTAAACAATAACCCTTGAATTTCACAACTAAGATAGCACTGCAGTTATTATCTTATATACTGCATTTTAATTTAATGAACATGAAATCATATTTTAATTCTTGTTCAGTGTTGCTTTATTTTTAAACATTTTCTCTAAAGTTCTAAAGACCCTTCTCTATCCCAATGAACCACATTTCTTCCTACTAATAGGAGTTTCAATTTTATTTAAAGCTAATTGTTTATCATTTGAATGCTTAACTCAAAAATAGTAATATTTTAGTAAATTACCAAAGATTTAAGTATACAAATATTTTCATTAATTGATAATAAATTTAAGTACTATCATTAAAATCTTTTTTACTAAACATTCATATCATAACCAGCATTCATTTTTCACTTTTCTATGACTACTGAAAACAAAATTAATTCTTTTTTTTTTTTTTTTTTTCCGGCACTGGGTGTTGAACCCAGGGCCTCATGCTTGCATGCTTTGCAAGTGCTGGACCACTGAGCTGCACCCCCAGCCAATTTTTTCATTTTTTGAGATAGAGTCTAAGTTATGCGGACTCCCTCTGGTCTCAAACTTCCAATCCTCCTGCCTCCACCTCCCTAGCGGCGGGGATTACAGGTGTGAGCCACCGCGCCTGGCAAAATAAATTCTTCCCTATCCATGATTATTAATAAGGAGTTATGGAACAAAGGCAAGATGTTCAAATAAATTATAGTAAGCCAAATAAGTACAGTGGTTGATATTGGTGGTTTATTCTTTAATTATTCATATATTCCAGATTTTGCTGCAAAGTATGAGGCTAAGGCTGCTGTAGTTTATGATGAGCTAAACTGACTCACCACAAATTCTTTGGTGGTTGTTTGCCTCCAGCATCTTGGGCAACCTGTATCATATAAAGACGGGGATATTGAAGTAATAAGGACTTTTGAGGCTGAAGAAGTAGGAAAAACATGCATGGAAGAGTCAAAAGATCGAAGTGACAACATTATATGAGGTAAAATTCCACTTAATTCTAACCTACCTTTTGGACTCCAGAATTATTTACTAATATGTGAAAAATACACTGTAATGTATTTCATATTCTCAGGACAGTGCATTAAACTCAATACTACACTGACTTAAAATTCATAACTACTCCACTCATATAAGAACATGTTTTATGATATAACTAGATATAGTTTGCTAGGGAGAAAAACTGATAAATTAGTAGTAGCATAAGAAAAGAGACTCATATATAACCATGCTTTGATACTATTGTTGATTGTCTATGAAACAGGCTTGTAGGTAAAAGTTGTTGTTGTTATTGTTGTTGTTGTTAGGTGCCGTCACATCCTGTCCAATTCATAGCAACCCTATGTACATTAGAATGAAACATTCCCCAACATTGTGTCATGCTGGGCACTATGTCAGTGATTTTCAGCTATTCATAGGGATTTTAATGGTTGATTGTTTCAGCTTTGTTTTAGGATCGGGCTGCCAGGGCCTTCTTGCAAGTTAGAAGTTAGCAGTGATTATGTCATGTACTTTGTTGATGGGATATTAATCTACAACATCTGTTGTAGGGTGCTTTCATAATATCATCATGTTTCTAACATGTGGCGTTTTATATCCAGCAGTTATTGTACATTCTCAAATCTTATCAGCAGCATTTCAACGAATTTAGCAGGCTACAGAATTGGCTGTGGATTAGAATCATGTGCAGATTTGATTCAGGCAGGAGAGTTCTTCAACAAAAATTCTTATGCACAGGCAATTCTAATCCACCTCTGATTTTATAGCCCTCTAAAAACTATTGAAAGGGTAGAGATATATTTGAAAATATGGAGTATTTATTTTGAGTCTAAGAAAATAAAGTAATGAAGATGTAGTAAAATATTAAACCTGGTGATATTTTTAATGGATAAAAATAAGAAATAATCATAATGTTCATTTAGAAGTGGTAAATATAATACAGTATATCCATATACTGCAATATCAATGAAACTATTTAAATGCTTAGAGGAATATTTGTCTACATAAAAAAACAGTTCTAAAATATAAAATTAAAAAAACAATAAAAACAAGCTTAATGTTTATTAAGTTTAGGAAGCTATCTGATATTAATAAAATCTGTATATGTCTAGTGGGATAATTTGGAATTATTTCCCATTTTTAATTTTGCATTTTCTGTAATTAGCATTTATTAAATATGTAATAAAAACTGGAGTTAAAAAACTAGAAGAAAATGTATATACATTCACGAATACACACAAAGATCAAGAAAAGAAAACAATAAAAATGAAAGGGGATACAGAAAAGAGCAGAAAGATCATGATAATGAGTAACTTCATATTACTGTGAATTAGTAAAATAAAAATTATTTTTATTATCCTTTGTACCTGTTCTAAATATGGAGCCAATGCCTTCTTGACTTTATCATTTTCTATAGTATATCCATAATATTTCCAAGTAGCCTAAAAGTTTTGCAAGTGATAACGTCTATTGGGTACTTCATTTTTCAGTGCATTCTCCTGCCAAATCTTTTAGCGCCTCTACTCTATTGATTGCATTTCTGATCCTATTTATTTTCCTACTGGCTTTCCTTGTAATTAACAGCATCCTGCTTCTTTTACTATCATATATATTATGAATAGCTGATTTTCTTAAAATATGTGAAAGGAAGCAAAATTGTACCACCGAATCAGTAAAAGTTGTTAGCTGACTTGCTTAAATTTTGTGTCTAATGTGGTACAATCTGAGATGTTGCAGAGAATTGATTTTTTTTAATTAGATGCTTTCCTGGTATCCATTTTCCTGTATTGTTCCCTCTTTGAAGATCATTCTTTGCCTTTCCCTCTTTAAACATTTAAGTCTTTCTCAACTAAACAAGATTTCCAAAGAAAAATTTATTTAATAAACCCTTCTTTGCCAAATCTGTCTCAGGGAGGCTCTGCCCACAAATCCTTAATAATCATTACTAAAAAAATTCATAAGGAGATTTCCCTTGTCCAAGTGCCTCAACATGGAGCCAGCTTCTGAAAAACCACTTTATCCTGCATGTTTCTTCCTTGTTAAGTTTATAAACTTTCAGGAAAACATGGAAAGCTGTATAGACATGACACACATAACACATATATTGTTATTTTAAAGTGATAAAAAGACATGAGTTAAAATAAAAATATTACTGATGGTTTGTAGCATTATAGTTGATGGTTTGTAAAACTAGTTGATGCTATTAAAAGTTCTAGCAAGAGTTGTTCTCTCTCTCTCTCTCTTTTTTTTTTTTTTTTTGGATAATTTGAAAAGTATTTAACCATCACTACTAATTCCCTCAGGCTGGGATTTAGTTCAGTTGGTAGAGCTCTGCGCTGCAGTCTCTGAGGTCCTGAGTTCAATTCTCAACACTGCAAAAATCGGAGAAGGGCCTGGCAATCCATTCCTAAGGCAATCCCGAAAAACAGTCAGTCATTGAAAACCCTATGAGGATCACTGTGAGTTGGATACCAACTCGACGGCACCTACCAAACAAATAAACAACTAATGCCCTCTGAGGAAAGTTATGACTCATAAAACACCCTAAACATGAATCATAAATCAAAAATTGAAGCCATGGTTTGGCATCCACTAACACTGCTTATTCTTAAATCTGAATTTGGTTATCAAATGAAAATTAGTAAAACATGAAAACATATGTGTATTACCTCATAAAAAATAAAGTATTGAACAAATACATTTTTCCAGGGAACAAAAACTCTGATAAAAAATAATGACTTCCTGTTCCTCACCTTTACAAATTAAAGCCTCAGTATTATTTATACCATGGAATCAAATTTCACTCCATGTTTACAAAGAATAATCAAAAATGCCAAAAAAAAAAGGCAAAATAGAAATGTTCTTGTCTTTAAAAATTCTGCTTCCACGCTGCTCATGGCCACAATATGAAACATGCCTGCAGACTGGTATGGCAACATTTACAGGCCTCCCAAAGGAGGAATGCAGAAGTGAACATTAGTACCCCCAAAATGTGATGTGATTCCAAATGTCAATGTTTGTAATATTGCATTTTCTCTTAAGGTTTTGCTTGTCAAAATAATTTTACTTCAAGTGAATTTCTTTGTAAGCATTTTGTTTTGAGATAATTACAGATGCACAGGATGTTGCAAAGAGATGAAAAAGAAGTCCCATGTCCCCTTCCCCAGATATCACCCAATGTTAACATAATACACATTTGTAATACAAAGTCAAAACCAGGAAATTGACATGGGCACAATTTATAAAACTATTCAGATTTCAACAGTTATATATGTAGTCACTTGTGACCATGTATGTACACATTAATCTATGCATCTTATTATACTTACATCTTTGTATAACCAGGATAGCCGAACAATCACTACCATATTCCTTCAGGTTACACATTTACACTAACATAATTACCTCTAAACCCTCACCCCTGAAAATCACTAAACAACTCATAATTATATTTTTATAGTATTTCGCATGTGTTACATAAATGGAATGATGCAGTATATATCCTTGAGATTAGCTTTTTGCGTTCAGCATGATTTCTTTGAAATTCATCCAAGTTGTTTGTATATTAATGGCTCATTCCCTTTTATTGCTGAATATTATTTCCTGGTATAGAATGTACTACATTTTGTTTAACCATTTACTCATTGAAGGACATTTGGGTAGTTTCCAACTTTGGGCTATTATAAATAAATTTGCTGTGAACATTCATGTACAAGTTTGCATGTGAAAATAAGTCTTCATGTCCATGGGGTAAGTACTCAAGTGTGCAATTGTTAATTATAAGCCTGTTTTCATCACAAATTTTCAGTGGTGTAGATTATACCAACCCATACCACTCACAACTTATTCCAACAAAAACAAGAGGAGTCAGATCTAATTGCATAATAAATTTCTTTTAAAAGTCCACACCAAAGAATTCAACATGCATGCAAAACAGGAAAATGAAATACCTGCTAGAAAACCAAATTATAAAAGATAAAAATTCTCAATGAAATGGAAAAAAATCTTGACATATAAATTCTATAGTGACATTTGAATATGTAAACTTTGTTGTTGTTACGTGCTGTAGAGTTGGGTCAGTCTCACAGCAACCCTATGTACAACAGAACGAAACACTCCCAGACACTGCCATGCCCAGCACTATTGTCAGTGCTTCTCTGCTATTCATAGGGTTTTCAATGGTGAATTGTTTTGGGAGTGGATTGCAGATCTTTCTACCAAGCCTACAGCACATGGTATTCCTAGAAGGTATCCCATCCAAGGACTAACCAGATCAACCCTGCTTAGCTTCTGAAATAAAGTAGGATTGGTTGCCAGCGTACCACGGCTGCAGACATTTAAACTTTAAGTATCCTAATAATAGACAACAAATTATCTTACAGAAGTAATATCCACAAAAACTTTTACTTCATTTGTTTACTCACATATATTTTTTAATCTCATTCTATCTCTTTAAAAAATCATTTTGACTCTTAACATTTATACTCTGGTATTCGAATGAGTAACTCATATCACTTGGTAGCAAACTGACATTTCAAAAGATGAGTTCAAATACATTTGCAGAGATATTTTTTGAGTTCATTCAAGCTGAGCAGTACTTCTTATCTTTGAAAATGTCAAGCAGCTGATCTGAGGAGAATGGTAACATTTCTTTTTAAACACCATCACTTATTGTGGGGATAGGATTGACTTGGTTTCTCCTAGCACATGGTCAGGAAAATGTATTGATTTGTGTACAAATGTTTTCTTCTTCTTCTTCTTCTTAAAAAAGAAACTGAAAAGCACTTGCTCAGCAAAAATCAACTTTCTTCTTTATATTGTATCATAAGTTTTACTTGAAGTTCCCTTTTTATATCTTTCCATTTTGGATTTTCTCATGGCTTTAAGTAAGTTAAAACAGTTACTTTGTTATTATGTGGTAATATTGTTCTATGAGAAAACCAATATTTCTATTATCTAGAACAAATATTTAAATAGGATTTTTGATAATTAAATTTGACATTAAAATAGTAAAAATGAAAAGTTATAAAGAAGCAAGTAAAAATGTATGTACCCTTTACCACATAGGAGTAAATGATAACTTCCATACTTGTGTACACATTAAAAAGTATTGATGAGTTTGCACATTATATAAATAGAGCAAATTGATTTCATTAGAATTTCTCTCCTGAAAATATACTAAAATTATTAATAGAGATTTTAAAATTAAAGACAAAACAAAATAGCAAAAAGCAAGAGAATAGGAAAAGAAAAAACAGAAATATATTTTGGAAGCTAGACAGCAAATGGATGAGTGGTAAATAATAGGCTCTAGAAATTTGAATCCTAAATAAACATATAGAAAAACAAAATAGCATCTTGATTTTTATCAAAAGTCCCAAGAAGACTCTGAAATTTATGGCATTAAAAAACTCTGATAGTGGGTAATGGAATAAAAGCATGAATTTTGGTTGAGAGTCTACTTTAGAAAGAATTGCATTCTCAAATTTCAGTCCTCAATAAATTCAGCTAGGTAAATTGCCCTCTTAAAAACTAGAATTTTATTCTCTGGAAACAATACAAGAGAAGGTCTTTGTTCTAGTTTGTGTCAGGCAGAATGAAAATGAGAATAGCATCCAAAATGTCATATGCCATATTAGTTGTCTATGACTGTAAAACAAAGTATCTCAACACTTCATCACCTCATGATTTCCATAGATCAGGAACCTGGGTACAGGTTCTCTGAGCTCTGTGGGTTCATGGTCTTTCATAGGCTGAAATTGAAGTGTTGGTTGGGACTATAGTCATTGTATGACTCACATGGTTACTTCCAAGCTCACTCATGTTGTTATTGGCTGCATTCAGTTCCTTAAAGGCTGTTAGATGCTGTTCACAAGTCTTTGCCACATGTGTCTCTTCAGTGTTACCTCAAGCTTCATTAAAGTGAAAAGTACCAACAACGAAAGAATGTGCAAGGGTTTTAAACTTTAACAACCTAATCTCAAAAGTGATATTTTATCCCTTTTGTCTGTTCATTAGAAGCATGTCTCTGAGCCCGGCAGAGTGTTGCACACCTGTAATCCCAGCAAATCGGAAGGCAGAGGCAGGAGGATCACAAATTTGAGACCAGAGGCAGTCTGTGTAATTTAGGGACACCCTGTCTCCTGTCTCAAAATGTAAAAAAAAGAAACAAAAACAAAAACAAAACAAAACCAAACCCACAAGCCTCTGGATCAACCTCAGTTCAGGAGGAGGGGGTTAAACAGGATATTAATGTCAAACCGTAAGATCAAGGGGACATTTTAGAAAATGTGCCTACCACACGTGACCTTTGTGTGCTGAAATCTTAAATGGCCAGCCTTCCTTGCCTTCTTGGCTTTGAATCCATAAAATAAGACATAGAAATGGAATAAAACAAACAACAAAAAAAGATTCTGGAAAATAAATGTACATTGTTGAAATGAAAAATTCAATATAATTGCTGAGTATTCTTGAAGAAAATCAACCAGAGATAAAAACCTGGAAAATAGAGTGAATATAGAAAATTCAGAGAACTTTCAAAATATCAACGTTCAAAAATAGTAATAGCAGAAACAGAAAAAAAAGAGAATATACAAAGGAAAAAAATCATCAAAAAATAAGGTAAAATATCTAAGAAAAAAAGAAACAAGTCTGTATATTGAAAACCATTATCTCAAACCCTGCAATCAGTAAAATGGATAAAGAGTGATCTCTTGTGAACACTACAATGTGTGAATAGCAACACTGTATACTAGAGCAAAATGGAAAAATGCATTCAAAATTCAGAAGAAAAATATTTCCAACCATGAATTATATATCCAGCTAATATAAATATGTGTAAGAATTACCTAAATTTATATTTTTTGGCAGTGCCCGTTCAACCTTTCATGGAATGGAACTAGATGATGTATTTTGTCCAAATAAACCAAGAAGAAATAACACTTTGAATTTAGAAAATATGTCTGCATCACTAAGATAAAGATGAATAGAATTCTCAGTATTTGGTCAAGATGATCCCAAGATAAGATCTGTCCCCTGGCATGGAGGCCAACTAGTCCTGACTGGAGACATCAGAGACTATGGGAGAGATTTCTCAGTGTAGAGACAACTGGAAGAACATCTGATGTAACTTATTTCAAGAAGAGTTAAATATAACTCTCAAGAATAAGGGTAATTTTAATAATAGGTAGAAGTAACACATTTATTTAGGGAAAACAAAATTTGAAGGAAAATCCAAGTAGTCATACCTTAACATACATGTCAATATTATTTACATACAAATAGCAATGTAAATAGGGTAGCTCTAATAAGAAAACTTGATAAGTAGGATTGCTGGGGATTGGAAAGATATAGAGAAGGAAAAATGAAAGAGAGCCAAATACTTAATCACTACAAAAGCAACAGTGCATAAACTTTAAAAAATCTGATACTAATGTATGTATATGTTATTCAGAGATAGACTGTTATATTCAAAAACGATCAGCTAAAAGTTGAAAAGGTTGATTTGGGGGATAGTTGATTCAGGGGTAGGGACAGCAAATCACTATATAAAAAATCTTATAGGGCTATATTGTTGTTGTTAGGTAACATCAAATCAGATCCAAGTCATACTGAACTTGTGTGCAACAGAACAAAATAGTCTGAAACTGCAATGCACAGGATTATTTTTACATTTAAGCCCCTTGTTGCAGACACTGTGTCAATCCATCTAGTTGAGGGACTTCCTTTTTGTCGCTGTCCTGCCACCTTCCCAGACATGATGTCCTTCTCCAGGGATTGATCCTTTCTGACAATATGTCCAAAATTAAAAAGACACAGGCTACCCATCCTTGCTTCCAAGGAACACTTTGGTTACAAGTCTTCTAGGACAAATCTATTGATTCTTTTGGCAGCACGTGGTATATTCAATATTCACCTCCAGCACCATAATTCAAAAGTATCAATTCTTCTCCTGTCTCCCTTAGTCAATTTCCAGCTTTCACAACCATATGATGCAGCTGATAATTCCATGTCATGATTCAGGTGCACCTTTATCTTCAGTGTGACATCTTTACTGTTCAACACTTTAAATAGGCCTTTTGCAACAGCCTTCCCAATGCAGGGCATCTTTTGATTTCTTCAAAACTGCTTCCATGGAGGTTAATAGGAGAAGCAAGTAAAGCAAAATTTTGGGCAACCTCAAACTTTTCTCCATTTATTGTGAAGTTTCCTACTGATACAGTTGTAAGAATTTTTGTTTTCTTGATGTTGAGGTGCAATCCATACCAGAGGCTGTGTTCTTAGATCTTCAGTAAATGTTTCAAATCCTCTTCAGTTATCAGCAAGCAAAGTCAAATCATCTGCATAACATAGTTTGTTAACGACACTTCCTCCAGTTGTGATGCCATGTTCTTCTTATAAATTTTGTCCAGCTTCTCAGATTATTTGCTAGAGTTGTGGCATGATATCAAAGACATCATTCATGAGGAAAGCAAAAAGGTTATTAAAGGCAAGAAAAAAAGAAAAGACTAAACTGCATGTCAGATAGACTCTGAAACTTGCCCTTGAATGTTGAGCAGCTAAAGTAAAAGGAATACATAATAAAGCTAAAGAACTAAACAGAAGATTTCAAAGGGAAGCTTGAGAAGACAAAATTAAATGATATAATGGCATGTGCAAGGAACTTGAGATAGAAAACCAAAAAGGAAGAACACACTCTGTTTTTCTCAAACTTAAAGAATGGAAGAAAAAAATTCAAACCTTGAGCAGCAATAGTGAAGGATTCTATAGGGAAAATATTAAACAATGCAGGAAACATCAAAGGAAGATGAAAAGGGTACACAGTGATACCAAAAAAAAAATCATAGATAATTAACCATTTTAAGATTTTGCATATGATCAGTAACCAATGGTACTGAAGGAAGAAGTGGAAGCTGCCTTGAAGGACTGGCAAAACACAAGGCTTCAGAAATTGATCAAATACCAACTGAGATGTTTCAGCACTGAAGGTGCTCACTTGTTTATGCCAAGAGATTTGGGAAACATGTACCTGGCCAACTGACCGGAAGAGATTCATATTTGGGCCCATTCCCATGATAGGAGATCCAATCGAATGCAGAAGTTATCAAACAACATCATTAATATTTCATGCAACTAAAATTTTACTAATGATTATTCAAAAGCATCTGCAGCAAAAGCATCTACTAATGATTATTCAAAAGCATCTGCAGAGGAAGTGTCGTTAACAACCTATGTTATGCAGATGATTCACAGGGAACTGCTGGAAAAATCAATTTGGATTCAGAAGAGGGTATGGAACCAGGGACATCAGAAATGATGTCTGATGGATGTTAGCCCAAAGCAGCAAATACTCGAAAGATGTCTATGTTTTATTGAATATGAAAAGGCATTTGACTGTGTGGATCACAACAAATTATGGATAACTTTGCGAATAATGAGAATATCAGAGCACTTAATTGTATTCATGAAGAATCTGTACTTAGACCAGGAGGTGCATTCAATTAGAACAAGGAAGCACTGCCTGGTTTAAAGTCAGGAAAGTTGTGCTTCAGCTGCATCCTTTTACTGTACCTCTTCTATCTCTATGCTATAGAGCTATATGAATCTTTAATTTATCTGTATGTATAACATTGGTAAATACAAAACTAAACTTAAAAATATTTACATTTTTAAATATTTCATAAATGTTTAACCTATATGTAATGTTCTTGTTTTTATCTCAGAATTTTAGTTTCAACTTCTATTCATGTCACTGAGTATGCATATATTTCAATTATTTATGTAGTTTTACACAATTCTGATATATAGAGTGATACATGTCTTAATTGTTAATTTTTCTACTGTTGAACAATGGGATGAAGAATCTTGAAGTTGTCTTGTAAGAATTATTGTAGAACTATATACTAAGAAGTAGAACAAATGTAAGGGAGAAATTTTAATCTTAACTAGGCTTTGCCAACTTGTTTTCTGAAATGTTTGTGAAATCTTTTAGTTGAAACCTTCCAAGTTTAGGAAGGAATGAGTATTGTTGCCCTTCTCCTCTCTAAAGCATGAAGTAGTTCTTTGACAAAACATTTCTAAGTAACTGTCCATTTACTTTATTGTTAAATTTCTATACTACATTTTCTCTAAGAGGTACATGAGGTTTCATTTTTATGCCCTAGGCCAACAATAAATGCAGGAAGATAGTGAAGCAAAAGTTGATAGAGATTTAATAGAAAAATGATTACAATTCAAATCCGTTCTGCCCAGCAAAGATATTTTTCAGGTGTAGAGGAAACATTCAGAGCCATGAATAACTTCACATGAATAAAATCCAAATATATTTTCATCATAATTTTTCAGGCAAAAAAATTTTTTATTTCCAAGAGATAAGCCTGAGCTAAAGAATGACTATGAAACTTCCACAGCTACAAACTAAAAATATATGTATGAAAGTACTAAAATCCCTGGGAAGGGTAGGATGCAAATGAATTTAAACAACTTGTTATAATTACAAGATATGTTTAAACAATGTGGAAAGAGAAATTTATTTCTTTAGATACCTGATTTGTGACCTATATGCATTACAGATGAGTTGGGGAAAATGTTAAGGAAGTAATGGAAGGAAAATGAATCTAAATATAAGTTTATGCTTAACATTAACAAACATGTCCAAATCTTTCAGTAGTTGAAATTAACATCTTATTCTTAAAATCCCTACAGAAGGAAATATGCCAGTACAATGACATATGAAAGAAAATGGAACAAAAAATATAAAATTAGGCATTGGACCAAGTATAATCTTGTGAAAATAAATTTGAACAGCTTAAACTCCTTGATTAAAAGTTAAGATACTCAAGCTGAATAACAGGGAAATCCATTTAGTATTTTTGGTTCATGGATAGTCTCTCCTAGAAAGTATCCTTTCAAACAAAACCTGAGGAATAAGAAAATTTAGGAATGATTTAGATAATATTTGAATTGATGGAGAGAAAAATACAGGAAAGTGTTAGCAATGGGATGGAATGCAATGTCTTTTTGCCCTGTGGATTTCCTTCTCATTCTATAATTATCTGCTTGAAAATGCTTTATTCAAGTATTTACAAATAGACCACAACCTTAAAGAATGAATGCCAGGGGCTAAAGATATACTGCTCAAAGAGAAAAGTTTCAGTTAGATAAGATTAAAAAGTTTAAGAGATCTATTGTACAGGATAGTGACTATACTTAATAATAACAATAATGTATTGTTTATGTGCATATTGAGAGAAGATCTTAAGTATCCTCACCACAGAAAGTAATAACTATGTTTGGTGACACATATGGTGATAAGCTTGATTCAATCATTTCACAATATATACATCCCTGAATGTGTTAAGAATATTTTCAAGCTTTAAGAACATTGTATATTAAATTCAAATATCGAAAATTAAATGCTAGTTCTTAAGAATCTTTGAGTTTAGAACACACACAGATTTTTAGTCTAGCAAAAAAAAGTGCATTGAAATAATTTGTATATTTATATAAATACACAAATGATTGCATTTCTCCTCATTCTCTGCTCTTTCTTATATTCTTACTAGACAATCTGTAATAGTAGCAAAGTTGTAAGCAAATACATGATTTTAGATGAACTTTTATTTTTTTTTAGCATAATCTTAAAGAAGTCACAGAAGTACATTGTTGTTGTTGTTGTTGTTAGGTGTCACTGAATTATATAGAACTCATAGCAACCCTCATAGGGTTTTCAATGGTTAAGTGTTTCAGGATTACCTCGGGAGTGGATTGTCACATCCTTCTCCCAGTTTTGCCTTGCTGGGAATTGAACTTAAGACCTCAGAGACGGCAGAATGTCACTCTAACAACTGAGCTAAATCCCAGCCCCCACAGAAGTGTGTATCAAGGATTAAATATGGGCCTAGGATTATGTTGGCCTTTCCTTTCCTTCCCTTCCCTTCCCTTTAATTTCCTCCTTTTTATTTTTTTCTTTCTTCTTCTTTTTTTTTTGAGTGGAATAAGTTTTATCTTTCTAATGTAATGAAAAAAATGTAGTATCCTAGAGATCAATTTTAAATAGAAGTCTCCATTAAATAGCTACACCAAGTCATGTTTTATTTATGTCATTGAAGTCATGTTCACTATTTAAGTAAAAAACTAACTTGTATTTAATATGTTTTATAAACCTGTGCATCAAGTGTCTAATGAAACTGTATTCATGTGTCTAACTGGTATTGAAATTTGTACACAACATCTACTTAAATTGGTGTAATTGTGCTTACAAGTGTGGCTGAAAAAGCTTAAAGCTTGAAGAGGCATTTCCACAATTTTTACAATTCTTTATCCATTTGCAGAAATGAAATGTTTTTATTAATTTCAATTAGCCTCAGTCTCAACCTCTTAGCCTAGACTGTTCATATCTTCCTTAATTTGAGAATTCCTAACTAGTGCAGACAAATTAATTCATTCATGCATTATGCTAGCTCTTTTTCAGATGTTTAAGTTCTATGAATTTGCTTTATATTGCATAACACATTCTTTGTCTTCTTCCTGCAGGGATGATAATTTTTATATTGAAGTAAGGAATTCCACTGGAAGCCATTTTAGGAACACATTCATTACATTAGAACACAGTGGTATCTCAAGTCATGCATCTTCTAGGAATTAAGTATCTATGATTTGGTCAGCTGTGAAAGGAAAATAGTAATTTTCAAATGTTCATTGAGTTGAAGCATGTAAATTACTACTAGTGATATTACTGAATAGACTATCTGCCCATCTCTGTAGGATACACAATCTTAAATGCAAAATCTACCCGTGAAGGAATTGGTGAAGATGGCTGTGGACAACTTATAAAACTGGGGAAATTTTGTTTGTTCCTATAGAGTCCTTTGCTTCTATGAGGTAAGAATGCCAGCTTTAGACAAAGATGTGTTCAGCCCATGACTCAAATATTTTAGAAGATCTTTTGGAAGTGCCACTGACAAAGAATGTTGCTAGGAACACATTTACCCTAAAGAAAATTATATCTAATCATATGTTCTCTCAATCTTTATATTCTATTGCTTTATAAAACTCACTTCTTTATTTACATATAAATTTAAAAAATTACAATACCAGCTATACTATTTATACCTGTAGACTATCCTAGACTCTCACCAATTCTCTTTTCTCATTTAGTCCTATATTTGGAAAACATTTTATACTGTTAAAATTTCAAGACAGGCAGTTAATGAGCTACTAGTTTACCAGACAGAAAAGTTAACACTACCTCTTTTTCTAGATCAGTGGCTCCAATGTTTTTCAATAACACATTCCAACATTAAACTATTTTTGGACAAATTTCCCAGAAGATTATATGTAAATCATGCACTACTACTTCTTTACTAATGCATTATCTATATTGTAAACATCCCAAATTATACAGAACTCAAGGATAATTAAAACATATTCTAAACATTTAATCATTTAATCATCAGTACATATATCCATATTTCAAAATTTTTTGATGATGACAAATTTTTTGCTGACTTCTTGTCATTTCAACTTAGACTATCACTGCTTTTATCTTGTGATATAGTCTATAAAATATTGCACTTGGTTAATAAATAGTGTAGCTGCCATTTTTGATGTTTGTTCAAATCTTTTTTTTTTTTTTTTTTTTTTTTGCAGTACTCAGGGTTGAGCCCAGGCCCTTGCACTTGCATGCTCTGCAAGTCTGCAAGTGCTGGACCACTGAGCTGCACCCCCAGCCCATTTTTTTACTTTTTGAGACATGGTCTCACTAAATTACTCAGACTGCCGCTGGTCTCCAGCCTGTGATCCTCCTGCCTCCACCTCCAAAGCCACTAGAATTACAGGCGTGCACCACCCCGCCAGACTCTGATGTTTATTCAAATCTTATATTATCTTTAATATATGTTATTTGGCAGAAATCTTTATAAGACACTTGCCGGTTTTGTGAGTATTGTTAACTAAAACATAGAGTCTAAGTCCACTTTCCAGTGCATTTGCAAACTTCAAGAACTCACACAATACTGAGGCAAAGGAAAAGTTAAATATGACACTACAGATGTCTCCAGAATGTGGAACTTCTACTCTTTATATAGGACACATTGCATGCCACTTATGACATGTGATCCCTCATAAAAGAGACTAAACAAGAGCCATCTAGATATTTAAGCTTCCAAAGAACTGTCCCCACTTTGCAGTTAGTCTCTTTATACCAGTTGCCTTCCAACTTGGGTCTGCATGTTCAGATCATAAAATAGAAGCCCAGAAGGTTTAAGGAAATCAATTTTCTGATCCTCACCTCTTTTTGTATTTTTTCATAACAATGATAAGATTCCTAAGTCAAGGAGCTCCTTTCTTACATCCCCTTTCTAAATTATATTTATTCTCATTTTATACTAAGAAGGAAGATTTTCATCCGTCCTAAGGCTGATTATAGTTTATTGTGCCAACATATAAAATTCTCCAGGATTTTACAAACACACACACACACACATGCACACACACACACACACACACACACACACACACACACACACACTGAGAGAGAGAAAGAGAGAGAGAGAGAGAGAGGATAAACCAGACATTAATGTCAGAGGTGAGAAAAAGAGTGACTAGAAAACAAATTTTGGAGGGGTGGTTTTCATTTTTCTTTTTCTTTTTCTTTCTTTCTTTTTTTTCCCCCCAGGTACTTGGAGTTTGAACCACACATACTTTGCAAGTGCTCTACCATTGGGTTGACCCTCCCATCATTTTTTAATTTTTATTTTGATTCAGGGTCTCACTGAGTTACGCAGGCTGCCTCTGGGCTCAAACTTGAGATTCTCCTGCCTTAGCCTCCTGAATTGCTGAGATTTCAGGTGTGTGCCACAGCGACTGTCTCTCAGGTGGTTTTCAAAAATACTTTTCAACGAAATTGAAGGAAAACTAAATTGACTTGTTAAGTGACAGATTATTTAATGTATTTTAATGAGAAATCTGCATATGAGTTTTGGAATTAAACTCAGAAAAGGTTCTAAATGTTGAGGCATATATTTAAGTCTATGTGTGCTTACTTACATGAACATAATTTCTTCATTCTTAGACCTACTTTTGTTTAATGAATAGAGTGGATGTTGAACTCCACATTGTTCTTACAATAAACACCATTCATCAATCCATTCCTGACAGAAAACACTCCTTGCCAAGTTGTTTATTATATTTATAAAATAGTAAATATATATCATGTTAGAATAATTTTTAGAAACACAGCCTTATACTCATAGAAAATATTCAAACCCATTTAAATTTGAGGGTAGATAAAAGGAGATTGGATGTGGTCAGTGCACTCTATATGTGTGTGTGGAAATATTACAGGGAACCACATCCCATTAAGGTGTATACACATTAATGCTAATATGCATTATTAAAAACTAATACACATACTTAAAACCAATAATGAGAAACAAATAATAAATGACTTTCAATAAAAGGCTTAAGTGGATTATATACATTTGAATAAAATCCTTTAGAGGGATTGGGATTTAATTGTGATCTAAAGAAGAAAAAAATTGTGTGATATTATACTTATTCGTGTATTTCTTTTAAAATCAATGATACTTCATTTCATTATTATAATATTTAGACCCCATTGGATATAATTAAAACACTGACATAACCTGTCCATTTTTAAATGCCAATACTTGAAAGAGGCAAAATGTCAACATTTTAACTGTTTTAAACTGATAGAATTTATTCATCAACCTGGAAACTTTCTTTTTTTTAAAAAAAAAAAGTTACTTGTATTATTCTGTTCTTATGGGGATATATGACCAAATAAATGCCTTTAAAAATATTCTTTTAGATTAACATCATTAAAATATCAGCCTACATTAGAAATTAATAGTGATAAGGTCTACTTATATTTTTACCTACCAGATAATGTGTCCTTGTGTATTGTAAGGGGGGAAGGAGGGAAGAAGAGAGAGAGGTAGTGGGTTGGCGGAGAAGAAGTTTTTAGATCTTATATAAGGAAGTTTTTAGATCAGGAAATTTTTAGATCTTCTAGAAAATCAGTATTTATTTTAAAGAAGTAGTTTGACTATTGGTGTTCCTGAATATAATCCATAATAACTGTGTTGTACTTTCTAGATTAGAAGAATTACTACCTAACAGATCTTTTGTTGAAGCATAGTTCTATGTCAAAGTGATGATTTTTATAAAGTATAATCACCCTACTCCTGCACTACATAGATGTGTAGGGCCCAGAGAATTTAACCAAATTTTCCTGGGTCATTATAAGCCATAATCTATTGGTCACATTTGCAAGGCTATACGTGATTTTAATGTCTTTTCTAGCCTGGCCACTGTTGCAATAGCCACAAAGAATAATGTTTTATATTTTAAGACCTTGCCTTTGATGCTTATAAATAGTTCTAGATAACAAATTGCTGTTTTTTGTAACATCTCTATCTCAAATTAACAGGAAAACCTCATTTTAAGCTCTCTTTGCTTCTAATTGGTAAGAAAAAAGTTTTTCAATAAATAAAAATCACACAGATGCATACACATATTGCATTTTAAAATGAAGACATAATGAACCAGCATTATTCACTTAGAGAACACAGCATAAATTATTAAAAATAATCCCATTATTCAAATGCCGCAATCTACATTGATGTACTCTATGAGTTGGTAGGAAACCAGAAAATATGAAATTTAATTTGAAAGATAAATTTTAATAAAAGCTAGAACATTTTGTTACACTTTGCTCCAAAGATATTTACCAAAAGCTTTCTTGATGATAACTTTTATATTTATTATATTGTTGCTGTTATTAGGTGCTGTCGAGTCAGTATCCGACTCATAGCGACCCTGCGTACAACAGGCAAAACACTATTGTAGGTGCTTGTCTGCTGTTCATAGTGTTTTCAATAGTGGATTGATTTTTGGGAGTGGGTTGCCAGGTCCATCTCCCAAGCCTATAGCACCTGGTGTTCCCAGGTGGTCTTCCATCCAAGTACTAACCAAGCCTGTCCCTGCTTAGCTTCTGAGATCTGATGGGATCAGATGCCACAGGGCTATGCTGCAGGCATTTATTTTAATAGAGGTATTAAAATTAGAGATAGTGTTTATGATACCGAATGTTTTTCTTTCTTTGTATTATCTTATATACTCTATCAATTCTTTTCTACATATATATATATATATATATATATATGTCCTTTTTCAATACATTTTATTCCTATTACCTACTTATTTACAATTTATATGCATAACTGATTGTATTTTACCTGTTTTGTTTTCCTTTCTGGTCATACAAGGGACAACATTTTCTAAGCTCTTTTTTTGCAATGTACGTATGTATGTTGGTTCCATCCAGTATTTTGAATATAAAGGAATCATCTCCTTTTTCTGGACTAAATAATCAAATACCTTCCAAAGTTCAAGCCACGATCTTCTTATTGGATGTCTGAATTGAGAGGAATTTGAGGACTTAGAGGTGAGTGAATTCACAATCTCAAAGGACCCTGGAGCCCCTAATGGCTACATGGAACAGCAACCACATGAGCGTCTGTCCTTTCTGTGATGTAAGGAATAAATAAAGTCATTGTGTAAAACTTGTGAGGCTTAGTAGTTAATATGCTAAATCAGTTACCCTCCCTTAGCTAATAAACCACCTTGTGGGTGCCTTTGCCACAGATCTTGATTAACATGACCTTACCTAAGGTGCTCATCATTTTAATCCATCCTTCTTACCATTGCCAGGATAATTTTTGTACCAAACATTTTTTAATGGCTACTTACTTCTAAATTATTCCTCTTGCACAGTATCTCTGTTATAATTACTTTGTGACTCTAATTTCCTCAATATTTTAATATGTTTTCTTTTCTCACTTCATCTTTCCTGTTTCCCTTGCTTACAAATCTCAATTTTCCTTCTAACTCCTGCATTCCTTCTAAGCCTTTTCTGACTATCCCCATCTTCTTTACATACAGAGGTTTCATCCAAGGAATCTAGATCTATCTTCTACCATGCTGCCCCTCATTCATATTTTCCTGGGTGCTCTTTCTCCAACACACCAAGATTGTTTCCAGTAGTGTGTTAGCATTTTTTATCCACTTTCCTAAAACACTCTTACACTATAACTCCTCATTGCATGCACCTCATATAATTCAGGTTTCTCAATAGAGGTCTGTTAATTACTCTTGCATCACTGTGACCAAAATACCTGACAGAAACAATTAAAGGATAGGAAGGCTTATTTGGCTCATGGTTTCAGAGGTTCAGTCCATAGTTGTTTGATCTCATGTTCTTGGGAAAAACATCATGGCAGTGGGAGCATATAGTGAAGGAGATATGTTGGGGTCCACTCCATCATGGCAAAAGATCACAGAGCTTTACCTCAAAACCAGTTCTCTCAGGGACCCGTAGAGCTCGCAAGAGCTGGTTGGTGGTGCCAAGAAGGACCTCGGGAGCCTTCAATAACAAACAGGAACCTTTATTTAATAGCACCTATAACTCAGGAGTACAGATGCTACTAGAAAGAAGCCAATGTTGTGGAGTCCAATGATCTTGCCTCTCTCTGGTTGTTGTCTTCTCTCACCTCGTCACCAAGTTGGGGGATTGAGAGCTCTTCTTGTCTTGCTCAAGGTCTTCGTTCTTGACTTTCAGAGTCTTGTCTTGTCTCTCAGAGACTTGATTGAAGGTCTTGATGATCAAAGCAGAGACTGTCTCTTGTTGCAAAGTCAGGTGTGGGGTGTGACTATCAGAGTCAAGGTGATCGGGGTGAAGAAGGAGGCGAAGGATCCTTGAGGTAGATGGTGGTCTGTTTATATATTCTCTGGGTGGGGATGCAGACTAGGGCGTAACCAATCAGAGAGTGGCCCATGCCAGGAGGGACAGTTATCCATATGAGGTTTTGGAAAAGTACAATTAAGATAGGTGGATTAGGTGCAGACTGGACCAATCACTGAGCATCTCTTCTTAACCAGTTGGGTGGTTCTTGGTGGCCAATCAGGTTAAAGGAGGCCATGCCAGAGCTGGGCTGGTTGGGGGAAATCTTGGACCACTCCATGGGAGGGGTAGGAGTAAAGTAGGTGAAGGGTGAACTGGGACTTGGGTAGCCATATTGGTTCTTAGTGAGTCAAATAGGTCCCAGTCCAGGTTCCTGGGTTAAGGGTTACCAAGGGTGGGAGGGGCAGGAACATTGCAGAATCTGGGGAGGGTTTGGATCTCGGCCCAGACCAAGTGGGCCTCGGTCCAGGTACCCTCCCAGTCCATTCCAGGGGTGTCCAGATAATTCCCTACAGAGATGTGTTCACATCACAGTGGACTAGGAAGCAGAGAGCTTGGATGGAACCAGGGGCTGAGTATAACCTTCAAAGGCCTTCCACCAATGATTGACTCTGGCTAGCTGGACCCCACCTCTTGAGGGTTACACAGCCCCACCAGCTGGAGAGCAAGCATTCAAATGCAGGATTCTATGGGGACACATTTTATATTGCAACCATAACAATGTCATTCTTTAGAAAGGATTTTCCTGAGAATTCCAGTTTAGACAGTTGTTTCACAGGTTGTCATTCTGCATCTTTTTGTTTTATTTCATTTTTTCCTAATGAGTATAAGTACCTGATATTTTGATGTATCTGTTTATTTGTTCATTTTCTGTTTATTTTCCTAGAATGTGAGCTTTGCTAGAACAAGACCTGTTCTGTTCAATGGTATCTATATGCTACTCAGAATAATTCCTGCTATCGATTTGATGCTCAATAGATATCCATTGAATAAAGTGATGAATGAATCAATAAACCTACTCTTCTGCATTCCTACATTAATGGTGATTAAAGCCAAAACCACAAGTTTTAGGTCCTTTTCATGTACCCTACCTCATTTGAGTCTTTCTCCCTCTCCTTTCTTTCTCTCTCTCTCTCTGGCTCCCTCCCTCCCTCCATTTCTATCTCTTTCATATATTTGATGAAAGATGCAGACAATGTGATTTAAGATTACTTTGCTATGAAATTGCAATGGCAGAATTAGAATCCATATCTTTTTCCTCCTGAACCTATAGAATTACCACCACACTAAAGGTACATCATCAGTTTGTAGATTCAGTCTAAATATTTAACATCTAATTATTACCTAGTATTTCCCCAATATTTTAGTATTTTCAACTATTACTACTTGATTATGCATGTTCTGAAACAAAAGGTCATATTCTATCATTATAGTCAGAGAATTTATTTGCTTAAATATTACCATTCACTTATTGAAATTGTTCTACATAGTTTATTACTACATCATTTAAAATTTTACTACATATTTAATGTAACTATCTGCTTATATAGATCAAGTACTTTAGACAGCAACAAAGACCTAAAGCTCCTTGTTCTTTTGTGGAATATCTCCTTAGTCTGAATCAAATACTGTTTGAATAAATTAATTGAATAAATAATTAATTAAAATGAATTTTGTCACGTATTTTCTTTTGTTGAGTGACACACCATTTGCCACAAGATGCTGCTACCTTTTACACATGGGTTATCCTTCATTTATATTTGGACATATTTTTTCTCATACAAAATGTTCTCAAATGGTTGTAAAACAGTAAAAAGAATAATTACATTATGTTAATAGTGTCTGCTGCATTTCTTCTAAAACAAAGAAAAGGCAGTAATTTCTCCCTTAAGTCGTTTAAGCTATGTGGAGGATTTTTATGAAAACAGAGTTCTTGGATAGAAGCACAACAGAGAATTCTCCTCGTAACAGCCTTTTTAAAGGTTTTCTTCCATATTTTTACACTTTGCCTTGGGATTGTAGGCATAGTTGGGTAATATGTACATAGTTCTTTCTGATTCATTCTTTGGGGTGATTCTCTAAGTTTTTCCATAAGTACATTAACCATTCACTTTCTAATTATCTTTTTTTTAAAAGGGAAAAATGACAAGTTTTATGCTTCCTTGATTTTTTGTTGGAATTATTAACTTCATTTTACCCTTTCAGGATATTTTTTATTCAAAGGCAATGATAAATTTGTTTATTATTATGTTTGTTTCTGTTAAGGTCTTTTCTATGTAATCAGAAACACTCTCATATTGCTTTTTTTCTAAAGGACCTTTATTGGCTACTTTCCCCCATTAATATTTCTTTTCATAACATTTATGCTACTTATGTATTATAAAGTTTTATTTTCTTACTTTCCATTTTTCTCTTCTACAATGATGAGCTCAATGAAACTAGGCACTTTCCTGAATGTATTTTCATCATTTTATCCTTGTATCCTGGCACATAGTGTGCTTAATCAATATTTGTTCAATGACAGAGTAGATGGCTAAATAGATGGCTGAATTCATATTCTAATCTAATTCATTATGTCCCATGAGTAGTATTTGGCATAGAAATAAACTATGCTAAATCTAACAACTTCCAAAAATATTTATCACACTCTTATGCTATTTAATGGGGCTGGGATTTAGTTCAGTTTGTAGAGTACTGCTCTGCAGTGTCTGAGGTCCCAGGTTTGATCCGCAGCACCACAAAAATGGGAGAAGGATGTGGCAATCTACTCCCAAGGCAATCCTAAAATAATCAGCCATTGAAAACCCTATGAGGGTTGCTATGAGTCAGACACAACTTGATGGCACCTAGCAACAACAACAACAACAACATGCTATTTAATAATACATTTCAAGTTTCAGATTAAAACTATACTATATAGAATAAGAAAAATGATATTAAAAGTAATTTTTAATCCAATAATTAACTTCCATTTATTTAATTGTATAGTCATAATATTTAAATATAGAGGAGATAACTCTTCTATATGTATTAAAGTCAAAAATCATGGATTATTCTTGTTCTATCTCATATATTTCTGGCAAAGATGTTTAAATTCTCATCTAGAAACACTGGCAACTTATTTTAAAATAGTCTATTTGTTCCTTCCTAGTTAAATGTGTGAGACACAGAAATAGAACATTGTGTGATGGAACAGATGCTGTAGCAATGGTGAGTTTATATGAGGATGCTGATGACAGATGCCACCTTCTAGCATTAGCCAATAAAAAAACTATGGATATTACTATGTACAATTACTCGAAATGAGCTGGGCTATGGGCAACCTCGAATGAACAATCTTTCTCTCATGTACTGTAAGCGATCTTGTATTATGGATATAATAAATATCCCAAGTTAATTTAAAAGGAAATAAAGAAATTTATTTTCAGACATTTAGCATGAATCACCTCCCTTAGATTTTCTCTTAGGGAAGTGCTTTATCCTTTATGACAAGAAAAGAGAATCTAAGGACAAAAAAAATTTACTATGCACAGAATTCATTGAAGATAGTTAAGTAACTCTGAAACCAAGCACAAATATATTGAGAGGATAGTAGTTGTGATAGTGATAAGCATATTTACTAGAATTATTTCCTTTATTCAAACAACTAGTAAAGATGAACAGCTGAATTCCTATTAAGAAGTTATTTTGTCAGTGTGAAATTATGTTACATTCTATATCACTAAAAATAAATGTAAATCACTTAAAATAGTTTTACTTAGTTTTAATGTATTGTTATGTATCATAAAAGGATTTTGATCTGTATATGTAAAATAATAAAATTGAAAATCAATGAGTGCATTATTACTATGACTATATATATGACTATATATATAGTTGCCTGCAGCCATAGCCCTGTGGCATCCAATCCCGTCAGATCTCGGAAGCTAAGCAAGGTCAGGCCTGGTTAGTACCTGGATGGGAGACCGCCTGGGAACACCAGAAGCTGTAGGCTTGGGAGAAGGACCTGGCAACCCCCTCCCAAAAATCAATCTGCCATTGAAAACCTTATGAGCAGCAGAGAAGCACTGGCAATAGTGTTTCCACTGTTGTACAGAGGGTCGCTATGAGTCAGATACCGACTCGATGGCACCTAACAACAACAACATATATATAGTTATGACTATGTAACTATATATCAAATACCAAAGAATTACTAAACAGTAGATCTTAAGTGTTCTTACAACAGAAAAATAAGACATATCTGTGGTGATGAATATCTCAATTAGCTTGATTTAATCATTCCCGATGTCTACATATCAGGATTTAATTAGACCAGTATTTCTATCTGTACTAGTGATCATTTCAACAATTGAGGTAACTCAGATCAACAAATTATATTTGCCTTGCTCAAGTATGCCAATGATAACAAGTATGAGAACTTTAGTACACATAATATATGTCTTAGGTGATCCCAAGAATTACAAATAAGAAAGCAAGGAAATTGAGGCAGGGAAGAGAAGTTTGGGTTAATCGGATTACTGTTGTAAGCTATTAGTGCTCAGCTCTCTGTGAGTCTCTTGGGAATATCCCCTTGTAAAGGGTAGAACAGCCTTCAGAATCATCATCCTGAAAGAAGGAAAAAGCTTTGATTACTCATTGACACTCCATCCCCATTGGTTGAGAGTTGCCCAAGAGATTTTATTAACTTTCAAAAACCTAAATTTTTCCCTAATTTCATTTAAGCAAGTTTTCTATGTTTTGATAAAGTTTTCAGATAGACAAGAAAGGATATGGAGTTGAAATGAGAAGCTGAGTATGGGCTGGAGACGATGCATGGAAACCGCAGGTGAGTTCACTTGGAGTGAAAAGGAATGAGATGGAATATCTAAGTTATCTGCTATGATGAATTTGTACTTTTGTGACATGCAGCAAAGTGACTACAGATGTGTGAAGTGTGGGTGGTTGGGGGGTGTAGGAGTTTGCCTTAATACAATGACTTCTGAAGACTTAAGAATCATCATTAATAAAGTTTTTGAGAACTGAAGAGTTCAACACCAATGGTAATGGAATAGCTCTTGATATGTTGAGTTTGCTATTATTAAGATTTTCTTTTTTATTATAGAAATACAATAATTATATAAGAAGGACTTTTAAGAATAATGTTGTTGAAGCTTGGTACTGGGACAAAAACAGGCAGAGAGACCAATGGAACAGAAGACCCACATATACACCCACACAACTACAGCCACCTGATCTTTGCTAAAGGGGCCAAAGACATACATTGGGGAAAAGATAGCCTTTTCAAAAAGTAGTGCAGGGAAAATTGGGTATCAATATGTAGAAGAATGAAAGTAGAACTATACCTCTCAATGTGTACCAGAATCAGCTCAAAGTGGATCAGAAACCTCCACATAAAACCTATTGTTGTTGTTAGGTGCCTCTGGAAATGTTAAAACTAGTAGAAGAAGAGATAGGGAACACATTCCAACACATAGACATAGGCATGTATTTTCTTAACAAGACTGCAGTTGCTCAGGAAATTGCACTGAGAATTGACAAATGGGATTACGTAAAACTAAAAAGCTTCTGTACAGCAAAGGAAACAGAGTAAAGAGAGAGTCCATTGAATGGAAGAAAATCTTTGCATCCTCTACATCTGACAGAGCATTAATTTCTAAGATATCCAAAGAACTCAAGAAATTAACCACCAAGGTAACAAATAATCCAGTAAATATTGGGAAATGGACCTGAACAGACCTAAAAAAAAAAAAAAAAAGAAAGAAATAGAAATATCCAATAAACACATGATAAAATGTTCAATATCTCTAGCCACCAGGGAAATGAAAATCAAAACCACACTGAGATTTCATCTCATTCCAGTAATAATGGCCAAGATTAACAAAACAATGATGACAAATGCGGGCAAGGGTGTGCAGAAAAAGGAACCCTCTTACACTGCTGCTGGGACTGTAAATTACTTGAGCCACTACAGAAATCAGTATGGAAGTACCTTGGAAAACTACAAGTAGAACTACCATATAATCCAGCTATGTCACTTCTAGAAATATAACTAAACGAAGTAAGTCATCATACCACAACTGCACTTTCATATTTAACACAACACTCTTCACAATTGCAAGGGTGTGGAACCAACCCAGATGTCCATCAACAGAGGATTGGATTTTAAAAATATGATATATTTACACAATGGAATATTATTCAGCAGTAAAGAAGAATGAAATTAAGTCATTTCCAGCAAAAGAGATGGAATTAGAGAGCATCAATTTAAGCCAAATAACCCAAACTCAAAAAGAGAAATGCTTCATACCCTTCCTATATGCAGGAGTTAAATCTACCTTAAAGGAAAAATATGTCTATACAATCATACTTATCTAAGATTGGAAAATATAATATGAGAAGGGAGGTGACTAGTGGGAGGGAGTGGATAGTAGGGAAAGGGGGAGGAGGAGCTATGTAGAAGGGCAAAGAGGGAGAAAAATGCAAAATACAGGATGCAACTCTATGAAAATACAAAAATATGGCATAACCCACGGTTGCATATGATTGTCATTATGTTAATTAAAATTCTTCTATTTTGTTTATTTTGTTCTGTAAAATGTTTAAAGAGATGGAAGGGTAAACAATCCTGTTTTGATAGTTGCATAATGAATATATTAACTGAATTATTACTCTGTATCCCACCAATGTTGTTGTTGTTATTAGGTGCCTTCGAGTTGGGTCTGACTCAAAGCATAATCCTGTGTTCAACAGATGAAACATTGTCTTATGCTGTGCATCTCCAGCCCTATTTCCAATCCTTCTCTTCTATTGATAAGATTTTCAAGGGCTAATTGTTTCAGGCATGAGCTGAGAAGTCTTTCTCCCAAACATACAACGCCCAGTATGCCCAGGCTATTTCCCATCTAAGGACTAATCAGGAACAACCCTGCTTATCTTCCAAGATCGGACAAAATAGGACACCAGGGTGATACGGCTGTATGGGTATCCCACCAAGATGTATAATTAAAATACTAATAAAATATATAGTTGCTGAAAGTATATTATTGAATATAAGGATAGTTTTCATTGTTTTTCTCTTGGTGCCTATTAAATCTTAAAAGACCATGAAGAATTTTCTCTACATTAGGATGAATAGGACAAAATTCATTTTAACCTCATTACATTAGAGTATTGTCAAAAACTAGATTTTTATATACCAATAGAAAATTTAGATCATATTAGTATGCTTTTATGTTTATTGAAACAGGTCAGTTATTTATTTATCACATATTTTCAAATTTAATACATATCCTTTCAACAGTTTTAGAGCAAAACAAAATCAGAGGTAGATCAGAATCTGTGCAGATTGGATTCACTGCTGAGAGTTCTTCACCAGCTCTCTCTCACGTGAATCCAATCCACATGCGATTCTAATCAGCATCTGATTTTGCAGCCTTCTAAAAAGAGTGTGAATTAGATTTGAGAATATACACACATTTCCTATTCTCTCCTCCTCATCCTTCTTTCTCTCTCCCTCTTCTCTTCCTACTCCTGCTCCTCCTGCTCCTCCTCCTCTTCCTTCACTTCCTTCTCTTCCTCCTCTTCTTTGGTTATATCAGATGTCAAGAAGAAAAATAAGAGAAAAATAGCTTGCTACATGTCTTTGGAACAAAACATAATCTGTATGTTGTCTGAGCTGCATCCAGATCTGCTTTCTGCCATCTCCAGAACACTTACTGTCTAACCTCACATAAATGCTACTGAGTGGTGGGAAAAGATCAGGGGAAGCTTATGGCTCCCCCTTTATTTAATTTCCAGCAGTGCTAATCCGTGTACAGCCTGTCCCCTGAGGCCTCAAGCTGTTCCTTTAAATTCTTTGATTCAGTTTCATTCATTTTTAGTGAGAGTATTCAATGAAACTCCAGGATATATTGAAGGCCAGAGGCAAAAGTAAACAGGTAGTGCCAGTGGGTCCTTTCCAATAACACATACAAATTTCTTATAAACCACAAGGTTCTCTTCTTCTTTCTTTCTTTTAATGTAAATAATACATTAAAAACTAACCATATTCTTTTTATGCTCTTCATAATCAATAGGGTAATCAATATTTCTGAATACTTCTGAGGCCTCCAATGAACTGACCAATACTAATAGAATTTTGAAAGATTATTGATGTTGCCTAAAAATACATCAGAGTTTGAGTTCCTGGTGGAGATATGCTATCCATGTCCAGATGATCCTTTTCCTATAGTCCTCATGGGTGTTCTACTCTTTAGAACAAGTCTTGGGCCCAGGTTATGTATACAAGGTACTGAAAGAGATCTGAATGACAGGCAAATAATTGGAACTGGGAATTTGATCTTGAAGAGCTAGACTTTCCACATGAAGCAACTAGCAGTTAAAGAGTTGAGTCAGAGCCACAGTCCTGAGGGTCAAAGTTATAAAGTACAAATACAATTTTTTCCATGAAGTAGCTGGTGTTAAAAAGAGAAAAATTAGGAAATAATTAGAACAGGCCAGGATTACATTGGATGGTATCTGAGCCACAGCAAAGATAGGATTTATAGAATCTATCACTCCTTTTTTATTTCACTTTCTGGAAATGCTAATTCATCCTTTAGTTTAAAGTAACAGGAGAATCAAAGGTAGAAAACTTGGAAGATTCCAAATAACACATGACCAAATGGAGATTTTAGGAATTTGATATCATTTTTAAATTCAGTGAATGAATTGATATGAAGATTTCTTTAAGAGCAAGTCTTTATTTCAGGGAAATTATGCTACTTATACTTTTCTGGAAGCCTATATTAGCCTTCTTGATAGCATATCTCAGAAATAATAACGGGAAATGAAGATTATATGGGGTGTGTGTTTTTCTGGCATTTACAATTCTGGGGACCAGAGAGTTCCTTCTTGCAGAATAGGAGTAAGCCTAGTATTTTTCTGTGTTTCAAAGTCCTTATTACTCTCACGGATTAATAAAATCTCTGCTCATAATTCTTAATCATAAAATTAAACTCCAGGAGAGATTGTATAATAGAAGCAAAGTGTCTATATCAACAAAGACCATTTTTTTATTAAAATCTGAAGCCATAACCAAACGTCATTATAGTTTCTGTCACTTCCTTTTTCAAATGTGACACATCATACTTCTTAATATGTACTAAATGTATTATGGAGGGATGAGCAAGTAAGACTCAATAAATCTATAAACAAAAAAACAATGAAAAATAACAAAAAATTAATGAACATAAGTATAGAAATCTATTATAATGAGAAAAAGAGCTGGACTTATTGGGGATCATCAATTATGTAAAATTTTGTACTTTAACATGCACAAAGTATCATATTTATTACATATTACTATGAAGATTAAACTTATCTGTGAGGTTAGCTAGGTTATGGTGCATATACGTTAAACACCCATCTCTAAGTTTCTATGAAGGTATATAAAGTGCCTCAACCTCTAGAATCACTGGGATTATAAGCATATGCCATAGTACCTGGTGGTGAAGATATTCTTTTATCATGTAAGTCATTGGTTTTTGAAAAGATCCACTTACCTTCATAATATAGATAGCCCTCATTCAGTGAATTGAAAGCCTA
The DNA here is from genome assembly GCA_007922755.1 of Pedetes capensis. Lineage (NCBI taxonomy): Eukaryota > Metazoa > Chordata > Mammalia > Rodentia > Pedetidae > Pedetes > Pedetes capensis. The sequence goes on along the minus strand of VMDO01004647.1, from coordinate 83,462 downwards.
AGATAAAAAAGACGCAGATATCCTAAGAAGGAAGAAATTCTATCTCTAGACTATCTTCAGCCTTGAACTGCAACATCAACAGTTTCCTGGATGTCTAGCCTACTGGCTTATGGATTTCTGACTTGCTGATCACGACAACTGTGCAGGACAAATCTCTCTCTGTCTCTCTCTCTCTCTCTCTGTCTCTCTCTCTCTCCCCCATCTCTCTTCCTGCTCCTCTTTCCTCTTTCTCTCATTCTCTTTCTCTTACTCTCTCAGACATACATCCCGTTTGTTCCATTGTCTCTGGAGAACCCTGAGTAATATCATCACCATTATGTGTCATGAAAATAAAATAAATGTGACTCCAACTTCAGAGAAGGACTATGGTTCAGAGAAAGAACCAACAAACCTGGGTTTAAATTCCGCCCATTCTTAATAATTATGTGACTTTGGGTAGTTTAAATAGCCTTTTAATGTATTGATCTCCTCATCTATAAAATGAGATAGCACAAGGTTGGGAATAAATGCTGTGGTCTATAATATATTGTGAATTTTTACTGGAAATAAAGCAAGGCACATCCGAATGTTGAAGAGTGGTTTCAGACAGTGAGTACTTAGGTGCTATTTCTTTCCTTTATCATATGGAAAATATCAAATCATTTATTTTCTTTGGCTAAAATCATTGGCTTTTTAAGATCAAATCATTATTGATAACTGATTTCACTGACAAATTGGATGAGTTGATTTAAGAAGTAAAGGAATATATCACTTTGATTGCAGCAATTGAATAAATAAGTAGTCACGATTCAGCAATAAAAGTAGAGAGAAAAATAGTGACAGAAATCTCTTCACAAAAGAAAGAGAAATACTAAATGATAGAATCTAAAAATGGCCATTTTTAAAACATTTGATGCTATAATCCATTGCTGCTGTTGTTAGTTGCTGTCAAGTTGGATCCAACTCATAGTGACCCTCATAGGGTTTTCAATGGCTGATTGTTTTAGGATTGCTTCAGGAGTGCATTGCCATGTCCTTCTCCAGTATAATCCATTAAGGATTAGGTAATCAGTATATGAAAGCACTACATGGAAATACACTGAAAAATACAATATGAACAGAGTGTCTAGGTAAAACTCCACAAATTAATTGTAAATTGTAAATTTTAAAAAACACACCTTGGAAGAGTGATTAAACAGGATAACTCAAGGAATTATAGGCTTACATCATGGATTTCCTGATATACTACAACATAAAATACCCAAAACATTTATTCTGAATTTATTCTAGCCTCAAGGCCTAACTTTAACATATAGGAAATTTAAGGAAAAAAAAGATCAACACCAACATCACTATGAGACTCAAAGTACCACATGTTGTCAGACTATCACTAAAAGCAGGTTTCTTTTGTTTGATTTGCTTTTTTGCTTAGTGTTCTCAGCTATGGCTTTACAGACATATGAGATCAAAGAGAAGAGAAAAATAAAAAGATTAAAATTAAACTTGATAGAATTTCAACCTTGGGAATCAGAGAGATGCAGCAATATACAACTGGGCATATGTGGAAGTTGAAGAATCAATATTATTTTCCCTATTTGGCCTGGTCTGATTCTCTGGGCTGTAGACCAACTCTCACCCATGTTGAGTGGGCAAGGAAACTTTGCTTGAGTACTGTCTTGAAGGCTAAGGAATTGGAAAAGAAACAAGGAAAAGCCTCAAGAAAGCATGCAAGCATGAAATAAATAGGCTTTCTGGAAAACGAGTCTGAAAAGGATGCAAAATAGGCAGAGTCACATCATGAAGGAAATTTTACATAATATTAAGTAATTAAACTCTATAACTTTATCCAGTATGTGGTTATTGATAAGACGAGACAGTGGCTAATTAGATCTTTTAGGAAAAATAGCTTTTTGTGATTATAAAAATAATATATCCTCAATAAGAATGACCTTTTCAATAGAACATTTGAGCAATATATAAAATTATTTTTGAAAATTATGAATTAAAATATACAGCTTAGGTTGAGATAGTTTCTAACTTGAGAACTATACTTTCCAGTCTTTCTGTGGTAAGCAACAGATACACACACACACACACACACACACGCACACACAGAATATATATATATATATATATATATATATATATATATATATATATATATATATTCCTTGTCAGTTTAATCTTGCAGAGTTTCCTTCTCAGTGCACAAAGGTAAATATGTTTAACTTCACACTGTGTTGCTATAACAAAATACTTGAGACTGAGTCCATTGTAAAGAAAAGATGTTTCTTTGTCTCATGATTATGGTGACTGGAAAGTGCAAACAGCATGGGACTGGTATTTGATTGTGGTCTCTGAACTGCAACACAACACAGTGCACGGTATCACATGGTGCAAGCAGGAGTGGTACATTACTTGTACATAGATCTTATGGCATGGTGAGGAAGGAGGTAAAATACAATGAAGGGGACAGACTTACTCCTTTATAGCAACCTGCTCTAGTGGCTAATCTATTTATAAAAGGTTTAACCCTTTTAGGACTAATCCATTCAAGAAGGTAATCATGGCTCAATTACCTAATCACCTCCCACAAGGTCTCATATCTTAAAAGTTCCACCATCCACCAACATCACCACACAGAGTAACTAGGCATCTACTCTTGAACCTTTGAAAGGCGAACCACATGCAAACCAATTTACACAGAAAGGTGGGATCTAGAAAATAAATGTGCTGTAAGTAAATGTCTGCAACCTCTCATCATTATTCCTTTTTTATATCAAAGAGCATGATAAATGTTTTCATTTTACTTAAACATTTTTATTTTCTTTGCTTTTTATTAATTATATATTACTTTTTTAAAAAGTTTGTGGTTTGAACATCTTCATTGTCATAATTTTAAACTTTAATGTCCTACTCAATATCTAATTACAGGGTCAGTATTATTTGCAAATGGAACTGTTTTTCATACAATTATTTCTAAAATCCCTTTCTTTCTTTATACAGAGACTTTATATATTGTACACAAAGCTTTAGAGGCACTTATTGGTCTATACTTAGTCACACTTAATGGTAGTTCATGAAACTAGGGCACAATTTTTATAGTAAAAACCATGATAGAGTGTGATCAACATTTCAAAAGGACTCTTATATGCTCTAGCTAAGCACTACTGACAGTAAGAATGGGATGGTTTCAAGCATGGAGAGAACACTCCAGTTATCTGATTCATCCCTATAGCACGTTATGATGTGCCAGCCCCTGTGGTGGTGCTTAATATTCATGATGAACTGATCATTACAAGTGCATACTGATGATTTACAGCTTTTGAATTGCAATAGGTACTTATACCTACATGAAGTCTATATGTGTCTATTTTCAAAATATAAAGCCATATGTCTCCAATAAGCTCTATAAAACATAAAATAAAAAGCTGAACAATCTTACTGCCACCAGAGCTATTGGTCATACATACAAAAACCTTATCCATTCAGACTTAAATTGTAGTTTCCAATTTCAGAATGCAATCTGATAATATGTTTACAGATAATACCAGTGGAGTGAAGAATTAAATGTAGTTACACTGGCGTGCAAAGCTTGACCTCTTACATTCTGTCTTCTCAGTTGCAAATTATAGAATGCTCTGGTAGGGAAAAAAAGAACAAAACAGATACAGAAGTAGGCTAATAAAAGACACAGAGTTTCATGTTAGAGGATTTATCAATCTAACATGACTAATTAATTATCTTGGACTATCTTTATATTTCACAAAGAAAAAGTGAGAGAGATAGGACTAGTTTCTATGAAAAAGAACATTATTCTGGGTCTCATGATCACCAGCATATTACCCGAAAGTGCCTATTAAAGAACATTACACACTGAATAATAAAGAAATAATCTAATGGTACATATCAGGTGAGCTTCCCTGGGAAAGTATGTGGGAGCCACAGAAAGACACAGGGAAAGAAGAAAAATAAAAATGTTTAGGTTGGTAGTAATTATGCTAATCCACTTGTCAGAAAGATCATTTCTATAGTAAACAACTGTTCAAATAGAAACTTTAAGGCAAGGCTAAGAAATTTTTCTGTAAAGAGCCAGATAATAACTATCTCTGGCTTTGTGGTCCACATGCTCTGCACTGCAACTCCTAAGTCTGCCATATGTGAATAAATGGGCGTGGCTGTGTTCCAAAAATTGTATTTACAAAAACAAGGAAAGTGCCAGACTAGGCCTTCAGACCTCATTTGCTAATTTTTACTTTAGATGATTGAAATGAAATGTGAGTAAACCCTTGTAGCAGAGTAGTTAAATTGCCTAGGTGGTGGTGATAATCAGAATCAGGCAGATTTAGACATAATTCTGGATAGATTATCAGATTGGGTAAAGCAGGTTTTCTGAATCTTGGATAAAAAGGTACTACAATTTTTTATCAGTCTCTACCTCCATTGAAGACAAAATAATCCAAATAAAAGAGTTATGTCAATAATAAATAAGAACACAAACTGAGTAGAACACATTGAGCAGAGCTGCTTATAGCAGGGCAGTTTATAGTACATCCTAATTACTGCCAGCACCATATGCCAATCAAACATGCTTTCTCAGGAACTAGTTCAAGAACTGGACTGAGCTGAGCTTGCAGAAGTTCTTTAATAAAACTCCTTTAATAATAAAAGCACATCACTGTTTGGTGTTATATCCTGAGAATATAGTATATAGTAGTGTCTTGAACACAAACAGCATTTAATGATCATTCCTTGAGTATCTAGTACCTGACATCTACTAAAGATCTTTCTAGCAGTAATTAATAAATTTATACTGTGGTTTTCTTTTCACTTATTCTTTTATCATATCTACAATTTTGTAGATAAAGTCTTATAGTTACTTGCAGCATCCTTTGTCAGTTTGATTCAAACTAAATTTCATTTTTCTATTTAAAAATTTAATATTAAAAGTAAGAATTATATTTAAAAATATTCTACATAATGAACAATATGGAGCAATTTGTCTACTGATCAACATTATAGAATAGTGGTGAGTGTTAGAAATTAATTTTTAATCTCCTGGCACATTCTTTTAAGACATTTTAAGTTCACCCTTCATGAAGAAGCAGTTAATTAATTTTTACTTTAAATAGGCTTCTAGCCAGAGTCAGAGTGGATGTCAGTTGGCCCTGTTAAAGGAACTCCTGAGCAGAAAAAAAAAATCTCATGATATTAGAGATTGAATGACTAAAGGATCATTTAAAGAAGAACTGTCAGGATTAGAATAACTCGTTTGATATAAATAAATCAATAAATAAGCCTAATCAGTGAAGAGCTGAGCATGTAATTTTAGAGTTTGATGTAACAAAAATAAAACATCTCAGTAAACCACCATGCCAGATTTTACAGTTTTTAAAAGTGAATGGCACTCAGTAATAATATTCATTACTATTAAATGTTACTAGCTTAGTGCTGTAGGGAATATAAACACTGATATTTGCAGTACCTTCATAAATATACTTTAACTTTCTCAGGGCATTGAAGAGTTGGCTATCAATTTCCAACACAACATATTGTAGAATTACCATTTAATATTTTAGAACTGTCTAAATAAAGCAAGCTATTCTTTCTTAAGTGGCACATGTTCATTTTCTGTCTTTTCCTCATCTTTACCACCTGCTATCAGTGTTTCAGGCAACAAAACAGCAGTGTTCTCAGCAAATAGTAAAGCTTCCAAAGTGGTAGCAATTTAGGCAGCTCACAATAAAACAAAACCTTGAAGACCATGGTAAGTGGTTTTTATTTCTTCTTTTAAAATTCTTGCTTTCCCTTTTAAACACTGAGTTGAAAAGGATGATAGAAAAATCATCCCTCTATGTGGGTACATAGAGGAAGACATATTTAAAAGAGAATTGAATATAATACCTGAGTACATTTTTTAGATTAATCTTTAAAGATGTATCTTTGAAAAAGCAGTTATTTAGCATGCAAAAATTAAGTCTCCTTTTTGGGCATTATTTTATGGTGACTATTTACTAATTATGTTTTCCTTCTGTGCACAAATCTTCTTTCTTTCCTAATAGAGAGTGATTCTTAATTATATATTTTTTCTCTTAATGAAAATCTTGAATCAGTTGTTCATTGGTAATGTACAAAGTTTAGAAGGAGAAAAGCAACAAATACTTAATAATGATTTTGTTTAAGCAACACCTTTTAAGTACTGAATGATTTGATTTAACCAGTATATTTAGAATGCCTTTTTTCTGCAAACATGGCATTCTAAATATACATGAATATGTTTTTCTAAATATATATATATATATATATATATATATATATATATTTGAACATTTTTAATGTACACCTTAATGTGATTCATTCTGACATGCTTTTCATCATGACATTTCCATATATACATTTTGTTGTACATTATTCATATAGGTTTCCCCTTACTCTCTTGTGCACTTCCTCCCCCCATCCCACCCCCCCCCATCAAAGACTTCTTTTCCATTTGCTTGTCTTTTTATGATAATATTGTTCCGTGTATCCTTGGGTTCCAATTATGTTTAAGATTGAAACTTTCTCTGTAGTGAACTTTCTTTTTACATTGTCAGTACTATTACATGAATTTTCTAGCCCATCTATATTATTATCATTCTTTGGTATTGTTGGCGTTATTATAATTATTTCCAGGACTATTAAAGTTGGGCTGTTGACCCTGAGGTCACCCCTTCCCCCTTCTCATTTCTCCTTGTTCCTCCTCTCCCCCTTCTCCTCTCCCAGGATTTCCTTCTTTTGCTAGATCTCTCTCTCCTTCTTTTCATTGCCCGAATTGTCCCTTCTCTTCTAGGTCTTTATGTATTTATATTTTATATTTCAACAGAGGGTAAACTTTAATTAAGAGAGAGAAAAAGAAAATATTTTAATTAAAATGTAAACTAAAATATCTTGAATCGCTTTCTATAATAGTAAGGAAATAAATGAAACCAATGATCAGTTTATAAGAGCTAAAAAGTTTTGAGTACTAATTTATCTTCAAGGAAACAAATATGTTGACAGATTGTGCTGAGTAGGATGTTATTCTCTTACAATTTTAAAAATAAAACTGTGTAGGTAGGTTTTATTATTTTATACCAAGTTCAGTTGAATGAGGTAAAAACAAATTAATTAAAAAGATGAAAAATTAAACTCTGATGCTTCAATATTTTTTAGATGAAGAATATTCAAAAGAAAGATATTTCCAGGGCAACCCAGAAAGTGTCTACATACTCATTTTAAGTAATCACAGTGACTTATAACATATAAGAAGACATTATAAAACAAATGACAACATTCTACCTACTAAAAGCTTAATTTAATTGAATATTTAAGTACTAACTTTTGAAAGATATTGTTAAGTGATGGGTGTTTGGAAGTAAATTATTAAATACCTATCCTCAAGGAAATATTAGTCTATTAGGAAGTCAGACAAGTTAAACTAGGTATTTTAACATAGTGTGATAAATTTCCTAACAGAATGAAGAAATATCTTGAAAGTCCACAAAAGAGAGAGGCCAAACTCAGTTTATGGTAAGACTTGGACACTTTGGGAAAGAGTCTTAGAATTTATACCCATCACAGAAGTTACAGTACAGACTATAGAACATGTTTATTAAATTGGTACACCTTTAAAGAAAAACTACAAGGAAAATTGAGGCACCTGGAGAAGCTTGGGTTGATGTGTGAAAGAACATGGAAAAACACATGTTCACTGAATGAATAAGCCAGAGGGAACATGAGAGTAAAGCAGGCTTTTAGAAGGAAAGGTGACTTGGATAGACAGAGAAGAAAGCAGCTGGAGAGAAGAGAGAGGAATGCATGTGGTTGTTGGAGAGAGAAGAGGTAGAAGAGGAAGAGAGAGGGGAAGAGGGATGAGTGAAGAAGAGAGAGCTTGTGGGTCCCATTAAGTTGCAGGCTGCCTCTGGCTTCCCACTTGGGATTCTCCTGTCTCTGTTTCTTAAGTCACTAGAATTACAGGCATGTGTCACAGATGCCCAGTTGAAAAAATGGATTTTAGATAATGTCTAGGAAAATGTATCTTCAATATGAAGGAAAAACATACCTTGTATGGAAAGCAAAATCAAGGATTCTTTTTGCATTCAGGCTTGCATTAAAAATTCTAAATGAAGTAATTTGGGATTAAGAAAATAACACTAGATATCAATTTGAATATACGTGAGGAATACAGATGGAAAATGTAAGTATAAAAGACCAATTTTTCCTCTAGGCAAAATGGAACAGAAAAGATCAAGTTTATTCCTCCATCTAAAACAACTGAGGAAACAGACAAAATAAATAAAACACTGAATTACATCAGCAATCCAAAGACACCCTTGAGAGATGATAAAGAAATGAAACAAGCAATACAATTGCCTCTGCTTATTATCTGTTATCTCTCTGGATGATGAGGATGGATCTGGAAGTTCAGGGAGGCCGAAGCAGCTATACTTCATAGTGAAGGATGTAAAAGAGGAGAAAAGAGTATATATACATATATATGGGCTGGGGTTTACCTCAGTTGGTAGAAGGCTACTCTGTGCACTCTGAGGCCTGGGCTTGATCCCCAGCACTGGAAAAATGGGAGAAGGACATGACAACCCACTCCAAAACAATCCCTAAATTATCAGCTGTGAAAAACTGTATTTGGACTCAACATGACAGCACCTAACAACAAAGAATACACACACACACACACACACACATATGCACACACACATATGTACACACACACACATATATATGCATACACATATATGCATATATATGCACACATACACACACATATATATGTGTATATAGATACAGATATAGATATAGATATAGATAGGTATATGTATGTGTGTGTATGTATATGTGTTCATATGTATCAGTTCTTTTCCTCTAGAGAACCCTAATACTAACTTTGGTACCAATAGTGGTTCTAGAGAAGAATTGATGTTTTTGAATTATGGTGCTGGAGAGGAATATTGAATATACCACAGACTGCCAAAATAACCACTGGATCTGCCCTAGAGGAAGTGCAACCACAGTGCTCCTTGTAAGCAAAGATGGCTAGACTGTGCCTTATGTATTTTGGACATGATGTCAGGAGGGACCTGACTATATGAGACCATTGAAAATATAATTAATTGGACTATTCAGAGGCCCATCTATAGTAAATGAGTTAAACAATTTTTGAGAAGAATATATATATATATATATATATATATACACATATGTGTGTGTGTGTGTGTGTGTTGTTGTTGTTGTTGTTACGTGCCATCGAGTCAGTATCCGACTCATAGCGACCCTCATAGGGTTTTCAATGGCTGACTGTTTCAGGATTGCTGTGGGAGTGGATTGCCAGGCCCTTCTCCCATTTTTGCAGTGCTGGGAATTGAACTTGGATCCTCAGAGACTGCAGCACAGTGCTCTACCAACTGAGCTAAATCTCAGCCCATATATATATATATATATATATATATATATATATATATAGAGAGAGAGAGAGAGAGAGAGAGAGAGAGAGAGAGAGTAATGTAGAACATTATTCCATAATATACAAGACTGAGCTACTGACATATGCAGTGGCCTGAATATGACTGTTAAAATAATTTAGCATGATGAGAAGACTGAGAAAATAGAAAATACTGTATGAATCAACATATAGAAAATTAAAAATTAGAACTAATCTATGTCAGAAAGCAGATCAGCAATTGCCTCTCTTTGGGATAGCACCAAATATCAGAGCAGAATTAAAAAGGGAAAAAGGAAGTTAATGAAACTAGTAGGAATGTTAATTATCTTGATTGTTTTATAGGTTTACTAAGTTTATAAGTCAAAACTTATCAAACTGTCCACTTAAAAAATGTGGTTTATTCCCATATGTCACTTGTGCCTCACTTAAGGTAGTGAAACAAAAGACTAAGATTTTATTTTAAATTTCTTTAAGAGCATATATCTGTTAGAGAATAACAATCTCATGAGTTCTATAAAATATGCAGACACAATACACATGATATTAATATAAATAAAAATGTAAGAAAACCACATTATTGTAAAGATCCTATATTTCACCCAGAGTAGTATAATTTTAACTCTAAATGTACTCTGTGATTTGTAAAGGACACATAATATCTAGAGCAATAAGTAAAAAACAAAAAGTAAATTATGGGAGGCAGGGAAATGAAAATGCCGAGGAAAAGACAATGGCTTAAGAATAGAGATTGAAGCCAAAGATATTGATCTTGTCACAAACTGCTATGGGTTCCTTTACTCTATTTTAATGGAAATCATGAATACTGACTACACAAAGATAGCCCCCTTAATGTTGGCATCCCTGTACCTGTGAGGGTCAGAAGCTTACAAACTGATTTTCAAGGCCAGAGGTACAGTTCTAAGCTTTGAGAACCAGAGACTTATGGATCTAGTGTCCCAAAGCCAGAGACTTATGGCTGTAGCCTTTTAAAGCTATATGTCTTTTTGCCCTGGGACTTGAATATCGCTGTCTCCGCACCCAGAGGCTAGAATGAAAGCTCTGAGATTTTGGGTGCTGAGGCCTTCATCTCCAAGTCACTGTAGATGATTCAGGAGCTCTCTGGAATTCTTCCAGAGACTGGAACTTGTGGCTTCCCAGGTTTTGTCTCTTTACAACCTCTCGTCTCAGGCTTTTTACATCCTTTTGCTTTCCATGTCTTAGCTCTCTGAGTTTCTGCACCCAGTCACTGTCTGGAACTCTTCATCTGTTTCTGGCTACTTCTAGGTGTCTGTCTGGGGTTGGAAACACCAGGAATTTGCTTCTTCTTTGTACAAACAGCTCAGGCCACTTTATCCATGATAAAGCCTACAAATAGGCAGTGAAATCCATTCAGAAGAGGTTTTTATTCAGGCCTAATGTTCCAGTTGGGAGAAAGATACAGCAACCTACTCCCACAAAACAATCAGCCATTGAAAACCCTATGAATAGCAGAGAAGCACTGACAATAGTGTTTTTTCTGTTGTACTTATGGTCACTGAGTGGGATACTGACTCAATGGCTCCTAACAACAGCAATGATGTTGTAATTGCCTCCAGCAGTACCACTGTGGCTTGGATCTCATCAGATATCAGAAGTTAAGCAGGGTCTGGTTAGTACTTGGATGGGAAACTGCCTGGGAACCCCAGGGGCTGTAGGCTTAGGAGAAGGACACTGCAACCCACTCCCCTGACCAAAAAAAATCTGTCATTGCAAACTCTATGAATAGCAGAGAAGCAGCAATAATATTTGTTTCGCCTGTTGTACATAGGGCAGCTATAAGTCGAATACCGACTCAACAGCACCTAACAACAACAATATTGTAACACGAGAGGTCGTGTACAGAATTGAAGTCTCCTAGCTGACCTGCAGAGACTGAGGAGAGGACAGCATAAGCAGCCATTTGCTAATGTATTCTGACTGTCATGGTTCTGAGAGGGTCTCCTCCCCAATTGGGGCAGCTGTGATGGAGGCAAGTTGCAGTGGTCAGGGCCATCTGGAGCAGTTGCAAGGTAGGGTCCTCTACAGGTCCTCTGGAGTTGTACCACTAGAAGTGATGTTACAGGGAACCATGGCAATGTGGATAGAGCAGATGGTCATGGCCATGACAGGTGCAGAGCTTCCGGTGACTGGATAGAGTTTTATCTGGGGAGTTTGCAGCTAGATCAGACTTCCCCTTGGATATCTGCAGCTACAGTGCAGTTTTCTGCGGTAGTCATGAATTGTTTGAAACAGCTGCAGCTGGGCTAGTACTGAATAATCAGTCTGATTAACAGCCACAGCACTCCTCGAGAAAATGGTGGCACTGGAGCTGCAGCAGTTACCTGACCTTCAGAAGCTACAGCAATACTGTTCACAGTCCTGCAGGACTTGAAAACCAAGGTAGGCATCTCTGCCATAGTCAGGTGGTCCACTCCTGAGCAGCTGCTGCGGCAGCCATTGGGGGTGGAATCTGACAGCTGACAATCAAGAAGCACACTGGTCAGCTCCTTACTGCTTCCTTTACTTAAAGAAAAAAAAAAATTAAAGGGTGCTTACAATAAAGACCTAACATGAAATTAACATCCTTCTCAGGTAAGCTTTGTGTAGCAATGTTTAATACTAGCAAAAGCCCTTGTGGGGAGTTGGATACTTGTGGTAAATCTCCATGTGAGAATCCAGAAACCTTTATATTTCTAGCAGTTGCATTGGACCCACTGCAAAATAAACTGTAATCTTTACTTCACACAATGGTGGTATTGTTGTTAGGTACCATTGAGTTGAGCCTGACTCAAAGGGACCCTCATCGGGTTTTCAATGGCTGATTGTTTTGTGATTGCTTTCGGGAGTGGACTACCACATCCTTCTTCCATTTGTGCAATGCTGGGGATCAAACCGGACTCCTCAGGGAAGGTAGAGAAGGTGCTCTACCAACTGAGGCAAACTCCAGCCCACTTCACACAATACACACAAGTTAATTCAAGATGGATAACAGAACACACTTTGAACTGTAAAGCTTCTATAAGAAAAACTACAAAAATTGCCTTCCTGTTTATATAATTAGTCATAAGATAAATGAAAATTAAATCATAATGAGATACCACTGTTGTTGTTGTTAGGTGCCCTCGAGTCAGTATCCAACTCATAGCGACCCTCATAGGGTTTTCAATGGCACATTGTTTCAGGATTGCCTTGGAAGTGGATTACCATGTCCTTCTCCCTTTTTTTTTTTCAGTGATGGGAATAGAATTTAGGACCTCAGAGACTGCTGCGCAGTGCTCTACCAATTGAGCTAAATCCCAGCCAAGATACCACTAGCTACCCTTAATAAAGGCTAAAATTATAAAAGCTGTCAACCTTCAAATGTCAGTGATAATGTAAAACCACATCTAATTCTCATCCATTACTGATGGGAATGTAAATGATACAGTTTAAAATAAAGGTTTCAAAAATCATAAAAGACAAACATGTGATCTATGAATCCCAATTCCAAGTGTCTAACCAGGAAAAAAATGACAGAAAGATTCTACTCAAATTTCTTCAGGAGATTCACTCATACCAGCCAAAACTATAAAACAAACTATATGGCAATCACCAGAAGAATGGTAAATGATGTGAGGTATAGTACAATAAGGGGATGGGTTTAGCTCAGTGGGTAGAGTGCTTACTCTACATTCTATGAGGCCCTGGGTTTGATCCATAGCACTGAAAAAATGGGTTCGGGAGTGGGCAGCCCAGTCCTGAAATAATCCCAAGACAATCAGACACTGAAAAATTCTATGAATAGCAGAGAAGCAATGACATAGTGCTGGGCATGGCACAAGTTGAGGAGTGCGTCGTTCTGTTGCACATGGGGTTGCTGAGTCTGACTAACTCAGTGGCACCTAACAAGAACAATATTATGATAATATATTAATAGGCAGTAGAATCCCACTTCCTGAGCCAAAACATTAAAATTACTGATACACATAACAATATGGATGAAACTCACAGATGTTAGAGTAGGCCAAAAAAAATTGGCACAGAAAAGGGCTTAATAGATGACTTCATATATATGAAAGTCCAGAATAGACAGAATTGATTTATGGTGAAAATAATCAGAATTGGGGTTGTATCTAAGGCAGGCAGCAATTGACAAGCAAGGGACATCAAGAAGTATCTGGGATGATAAAAATGGTCTGTGACTTTATAGGAAGCATGGACTATGTGTGTATTCATTTATCAAAATTTTACATATAATTTCTGTACATTTCAGTGCTATAATTTTTTTCTGAAAAACTGAGTGATGAATGGGTAGAGATATAAGTTAAACAAGGTGTTGACCATGATGGTTGATTGTTTTTAGAGCTGAGCAATGCATGCGTGATGATTCATTGCACCTTTTTGTTTACTTTGCTGTGTTTGAAATTTTCCATATTAAAATGCTTAAAAGATCAAAGCACACAAGTTCCATAATGGATAGCATGTGTATTTGTGGGGTTAGTGGGTGGCAGTGATAACTATTGCAGAAAATCAGGGCTATAAAAAGGTACATTTTTGGAGAATAATACTGGACACCCTGGGGAGAAAAAGACCACATAGAATGATTAGCTATTATTTAATACATGATGCTAATAATGAGAACCATCAATGTGTAAGGCAGTTAGATTTATATATTAGAGAGATCCAGATTTATATGTTTCTTCTTCTTTATTACCTTTGTTAGTTTGTGCAAAGCAATTAACCTTTCTGAGCTTCAGTTTATTCAACTCTAAAATGAGATTAATTATCTCTACCTCAAAAATTGGCAAGGAAAATTTGGTAATCTAAACATATTATAAGCAGTTAGTACATTGCATGAAATTCAGTACACATTTAAGGAAATTTTGTTTTCATTTTTCCCTAGTCCACCCTTCATTCCCATCCCCAGCCTTCTTAAAGAAATAAATAACAAATTGGGACTTGTGAATTAGTCCATACATACTTCCATCCATAGAAAATAAAGATTGAGGATCGATAAGATTATTATGATTTTGTTAGGTGATATCAAGTCATATTTAATTCATAGTGACCCTCACAGAGTTTTCAGTAGCTGATTGTTTCAGGATTGTTTCGGTAGTGGACTGCCATGTCCTTTTCTCATTTTTGCAGTGCTAGGGATCAGACAATTAACTAAGGTTATTATTAATCTATTTAGTTTTGACAAAATTCCAAAAACTTGAAATACGAATGATTCTCAGTAGATTAGATTGTGAAGTCAGGAAGTTCAATAAGTAATCATTGCTCTTTCACTTTCAACAAATACTATTATTATGAATCAGAGGGAAAGGAAAACATAACTAGTCAAGATCTAAGAATTAAAGAAGGTTTGGGGAGAGGGTGAGACACTCATGGCAATTGAGAGAGTTTGAGTTCTATCTCTGTTAGTTATTTGCTGTGTCACCAAAAAGTCATTTATTCTCTTTTAGCTTTGGCTGTGAAGTAAGGAAAGATTGATAATGGAAAAAAATAACTTTACAAGTTAATTTGACCTACATAATATGAATAGTCCTTCAATGATCTTTTCTCAGGTATGAGATTAGTATAGAATTGCAACCATAGCACCCTAGCATCGGATCCCTCCTGATCATGGGAGCTAAGCAGAGTTGGGCTGATTAGTCCTTGGATGAGAAACTGCCTGGGGATATCAGATGCTGCAGGCAGGTGAGGGAGAAAAACCCCGCAATCCACTCTGGAAACAATCCACCATCAAAAACCCTATGAATAGCAGAGAAGCACTAACATAGTGCTGAGTATGGCACAGTGTAAGAGAGTGTTTTGTTCTGTTGTCCATTGGGTCGACATGAGTTGGATCCAACTCAAAGGCACATAACAGTTTATTCTTCATCAAGTTATAATGGTTTATAGTCAGTTTTTGTGGTGCTGGGGATTGAACCCAGGGCCTCAGAGAGGACAGAGCAGCACTCTACCAACTGAGCTAAACCCTAGCCCCAAGATTAACATAGTGGAAGAAAATTGGATTTATAATTATACTAGTGCTCTCTTCATTTTAGGCAGCTGTCTTCGTTAGCTGTGCAGCTTTGGGGAAAACATTTACTTTGCTGTGAAATAGAATATCCATCCAGGTTGCATGATTACATTAAATATTATATATAAAGCTCCATGAACAATATTGCTTTGCATATATTTGACACTAAACAAATCTAAATTACTTTTTTATTATCATAAAAATGTGCTACAAAAGGTTTGAATTTACTGCTTTATTATTTGTGATCTAGCTGAAGTGTAGAGTGGAAATGAAATTTCGAAGATTAGTCTGTATAACGGGATTCTGATTGAGAAACTGAGTTCTACAATTTTATGAGCACCAAGGATGTACATATTTGTGATTTTGAAGAGATGAAGATTTCTTTTATTAATATGTAGGGCAGAGTACACTTTATGTCAATTCTTGGAGCTGTAAATCTGAAGAGTTACAGTAAATAATTTTGCAACCACAGTGACTCACATAGTTTAACTAGAGCAGAAGCATCAAAGCCACATGTAATTTAAGGAGATTTATATGATAAAGCACATTTAACAAAACTGGAATCCAAGAGGGAAGGAATTTTTCCTGATGCTAAAGGCTGCAATTCTGAAGTTGATTGATGTTATCAAAGCAGCCCATAAGGACGATAGCTTCTGAGCTACCATTTAGGATTAAGTTCAGTTTGTTGTTGTTAGGTGCCATCAAGTTGGTTGGGTAGAAGTCTTAAATTTGTGGGAATAATAATATTGTAGCACATGTATTATTTGTTGGTATATCTTGTAGCATTTTAAATAATAAACTTCATTTTAATCTTTTCTAATAAATTACCACAGTACTGGATTGTTTATTTAGCCATACATTTTCAGAACTGAACAGAAACTCTAATGTCCAAAACATTTTTGGCTTATCCACCCCTAAAAATATAGTTTCCTATTCTTTATAACATGAAAAATTATCATAGGTAAAGTTATAATGACTTACATAATCTATGCTGAAACATCTTTAGGGATGGATATAGTTCATTGTCTTGGTTTATTCAGGCTGTTATAACAAAATAGCATAAACCGAGTGGCTTATTAAAAGCAGACATTTATTTCTCATATTTCTCAAAGCCAGGAATCCACTATGGATCTGTCAGCAAATCTGGTGTCTGTTAAGAGTTTGGTTTTTCATAAGTGACCTCTGCCTCATTGTAGCATCACATGGTGGAAGGGAAAGGGATCTCCCTGGGGTCTCTTTTGTAAGGACACTAATCCCATTCATGAGGACTTCACTTTCCTAAATATGTCACTTAAGAGTGTTAAGACTTCAACATATACATTTCAGGGAGACATAGATATTTAGTTCATTGCTCTAATGAAAATGGGACTCTGTAAAACATTGAATAAATCATTTAAGAATTATTAAGTACAGAAAAACCGTAGTTGAGAAAGGAGCATCAAGTATCTTGAAAGATGGAAGAATATCTCTAGGTTTTCTATATCTTTATAGTCATAAGAAAAAGAAGCAATGTAACTCATATTTAAATAACACACACACACATACACACACACAACACACAACACATATGTGCAATAACATAAAATGACACAAATAAAATGTGATTTCAAGTCTGTATTGCATATTATCAGAACTAGCAGTGGAAGAGAGGATGATGTAATAATTATATTCTGTAAATTTTAATTCAATTAAAAATAAACTTTTAGCTGGGTGTGCTGGTATATGCCAACAATTTTGGAGGCTGAGGAAGGGGAATTCATGATTTTGAGGGCATAGGTGGCCTGTGAAACTTAGCAAGATTGTCTCCAAATAAAAACAAAATTTTAAAAAGTGGGCTGGGTTACGGCTCAGGGATGGAGTACTTGCCTAGAATACACAAGGTACTGGGTTCAACCTAACTACTGAGGAAAAAAAAAAAAAGAAAGAAAAATGAAAGGAAAGAAAAAAGAAAAAGAAAGCTTTTATAGATTTATATTTATGTATTTATTTATTGGTACTGGGAGGTTAGACCCAAGTCTTCACACATGCTTTATGAGTGCGTTACCACTGCACCCCTAACCCCTTTCTTAGACAGGGTCTTACTAAATTGTGCAGCCTGCTCTGGCCTCAAACTTGTCATTCTCCTACCTCCACCTCCCTAGTCACTGGGATTACACTGCCCTCAGCTCTCTAAAGTATTTTTTAAATATTCACTAGTATTTTTAAATACTCACTAGTTATTTCATGCCTAGGTTCAAAATGACTGGTTTATTGACCATCCTAAAAATACTTCAAGCTAATTTTTTATTTTTATTCTTTGATCATGCTTTAGCTATTAAAAACATGTTATTTTAGGGGAATTTAAATATGAAAAGGTATTATCTGTTATTTCAAATCACAATATATGCCAACTAATTAAAAATATCACCTAAAGGAAAATCCCAGGCCCAGATAGCTTAATTGGTGAATTCTATCAATCATTTAAGGAAGAAATAAGACTACTTCTTCACAGATTATTGAGAAGAAGAAATATTTTCTAATACATTTAAAGAGGCCAACTTCAGACTGACACAAAAACCAAAGCTACAACAAACTAAAACAGAAAAACAAGAAAACCAGATCAATATTTTTCCTGAATATAGATATGAAAATTGAGAAACTAAATAGAAATCAAATTTATCAATATGAAAACAGATTGTCAATGTGATTAAGTGGGATTTACTCTAGAAATGCAAAGTTGGTTTAGTTTCTGAAAATCAATATTTATAATATACCATATTAACTTCTCAATAAACTAAAAAAAATTGACAAAATCCCACACCTACTCATGATTCCACAACAAATTAAAAATAGAGTGGAATTTAATCTTACAAAGGATATCTATGGGAAATCTCTAACTAATATTAAGGACAGTTTTCCCTTTAGACTAAGGAAAAAATAATATATTTGCTTTCATTACTTCTTCCCAGCATTGTATTGAGGGTTCTAACAAGCATTGAATTGTAGCCTTATATCCACTCAAACGTAAGGCTCATGAATTTTCCATTAATAAAGCTCATGCAATGTTTAGGATGAGGAAAGGAATTAGCTCTTTTCCTTCATGAATCTCCCATATAATTAAAAAACTGCAGGAAAAAATTCAACTTTTGGTATTTTGGGTTAATAAAATTATTAAAAATGCAGGAGTTTAAACTTCATGCAGAATTTTGAAAACAGAAATTTAAAATTATCTTGCTCATATACTGCAGGTTGAAATGTGCTAAATTGTTAATATTATACTCCTTAAAATATTCTGAATTTTCTAGTGAAATTACTTGCCTCTCCTCCTGACAATAAGGCTATATCAGTTGATTCACTCAAATTGCAAACTAAATTAATTTCTCATGTATAAAATTTCTGAAAGAGCTTTCATTTTTGTATCCCATGTTAAATATCTCTATATGTCAAAATAAACTTATACTCTGACAAAAGTGACTTTAAAATATAAATTTCAACATAGTTAATTTCATGGATTTATTTGTATCTAAATGAAAATATTTATCAGATGTTATTACACTAATAGCTGTTGTTGTTGTTGTTAGGTGCCGTCGAGTCGGTATCCTACTCATAGCGACCCTCTTACAACAGGGGAAACATTATTGTCAGTGCTTCTCTGCTGTTGATAGGGTTTTCAATGGCAGATTGATTTTTTGGGAGGGGGTTGCCAGGTCCTTCTCCCAAGCGTACAGCTTCTGGTGTTCCCAGGCGGTCTCCCATCCAGGTACTAACCAGGCCCGACTCTGCTTAGCTTCCAAGATCTGACGGGATCAGATTCCACAGGGCTATGGCTGCAGGCAGATACACTAATAGCTAGAAGCTATTATTTATAAGGAAGGCAAAAAAACTGACACCTAATAATCAAGAAATTAAAAATAAAGCATATAGATATTTCATCCTCTGAAATCCTTTAAAATATAAAATTATGAACATGTACATATATAATTATTTTTCATTAGCAATAACTGAGCTTTGAGTTGAGAAAAAGCACACGAAGTTTTCTTTTCTCATTTCAATATATAAGCTTTATTATAAATTTAACACAAGATACAAACATTTATATCAAGAAAAGAGTAAAAATGGATGGTGACTTATAGTAGTAAACTCTAAGAATGGCATTCAGGAGCTTTTCAAAACTCAGAGTTAAAATTTTTAAATTAATGCATAGTTTTGTAAATCCTATATAATAATCTCAATTGTTGTTGTTGTTGTTACGTGCTGTCGAGTCGGTATCGGACTCACAGCGACCCTACATACAACAGGCAAAACACTGTTGTCAGTGCTTCTCTGCTGTTCATAGGGTTTTCAATGGCAGATTGATTTTTGGGAGGGGGTTGCCAGGTCCTTCTCCCAAGCCTACAGTATCTGGTATTCCTTGGCGGTCTCCCATCCAAGTACTAACCAGGCCCGACCCTGCTTAGCTTCCGAGATCTGACAGGATTCGATGCCACAGGGCTACAGTTGCAGGCAAATAATCTCAATAGTATACCTTATAATTTAAATTCTATATTTACTCATTACTAATGTAATTTACTTGAAGGCAGGCTGTGATTTTGATTTATTATTTTAACAACCCATACTATGGCATATTGGGAGATGTTAATGGATATTACTATATTAGCTTAAATGCCCATTATTATTATATTCTAACATATATTAATTAAATTCTCAAAAGTATAACATCATTTGAAAACTAGACTTATTTTTAGCAATGCTTTGCCAAGACTTTTCTATGAAACCACTGGTTTCTGAAACTTCTTTTTTTTTTAAAAAGGATCAAGACACTTACTTTAGTCATTTTTTATTAACATGAATTTACTGTACATATTAATGGAGTTCTGTCTGGTATTTCATACATGTGTGTATGTATTTACTTATTTCATTAGTCTATTTGTCAACTTTGATCCCACTACTTTCTAGTCTCACGCCATCATTTTTCTTTCTTAAAGTGAATAAACATACAATTAAGTTGGCAAAAGCATATACATTTTAAGCAGCACTCTCTGCAAAGTATTCTTTCCTATAATTCTGTTTTCCAAAGTGGTGGTGATAATTAAGTAGTCTTACTTCCTATGCAGGGAATGTTTGGTCACGTTGGGGCAAAATCTTAAGCTACTACACTGTGAAAGAAGCCAACAGAATGGCATAAAAAGTTTGTTTGTTTGTTTGTTTTAGATAGGATCTTACTGTTTAACTCAAGCTGGCCTCAAACTCACTATGTAGCATAGGCTGGCCTCGAATTCATGATCCTCTTTCTTCAGCCTCCCTGAGTGCTAAGATTGCTGCTGTGTGCCATGACTGGCTCATCAAAGCTGTTTAATATATAAAGTTTAAATTTTTTTTAATTTCGACAATGACTTATTTACAACAAAAAGTGTGTGTTGGGTGGAATTGGGGAAAGAACATATTTCAGAGGCTCAGAGAGCAGACTTTGACATCAGTCTGCCATGGGTTTGATTCCAAATTTCTTTCTTTCTTTTTATACTTATTTATTTATTTATTTATTTGTTTGTTTATTCTTTTTATTGGAAATTTTTAATATACAACTTAATGGGTTTCATTGTGACATTTCCATATATGCATTTCATTGTACATTTCTAACATAACTTTTCCCTTACCTTCTCATGACCCTCATCCCCTATCTCCACCCTCACATCAATGATCTCCTTTCTACTTGTATATCGTGTGTGTGTGTGTGTGTGTGTGTGTGTGTGTGTGTTTGGTATGGGGGTTGAATCCAGGGCCTTGCTCTTGCATGCTCTGCAAGTGCTGAACCACTGAGCTGCACCCTTAGCCCATTTTTTACTTTTTTGGGGAGAGGGTCTCGCTAAGTTACACAGACATCTCCTCCTCCCCAGCTGCTGGTATTACAGGCATGCACAAGGGCAAATTTCAAGTTGTCTTTGAAGATGGAAAAAGATAGGGAAGTAAATGATATTTTGGCGATTTGAATTTTATTTCGTAATTAATTGAAACTGCATGTAGAACAGTATGTATAAGCTTCTTTGAAGCTATTCAGCAACACATTTTTATTTCCAAAGGTTTTTTCCAAGCATATTTAATTGATTACATATTTTAAAAATATAATCCTTCCATCCCAGTTACCCTTATACCTAGGCAATTGTCTTATGTCTTTCACTTCCTTTTAAGCAAATCTGTTAAGAAGATTGCCTGTAGTTATTAAGCCTATTGCTTAAGTTATTTATTCCCCTAACATACTACACTTTATACAATATAATCACAACTCCTCCAAAAGATTTTACTTCTAAGTTCATTATTGCCCTTTTGTCATTGATCATGATGAGGTTTGTAAAAACCTGTTTGAACTTGTCATCTCAGTAGTTTTTAATACAGTTAAGTCTGGTTCACTTGGCTAAATTGGTGTTTTGATTTATTTAACAATTATTCTTCTAACTTTGTTGATTTATGACTCTAAGCTTATACATTATAGAATTATGTGCATTTTTGGCATTATATATGTTCAATGTATTTGTCTTTTCAAATATTTAAAAAGTTACAATGGTTCCACAGTAAATTGTAGAAATAGAAATGCATAGGAATAGTATGGCTTGAATTTGGTAATACAACAACCATAAGTCAGTGGAGGAATGATTGCAGCTCCCAATTTGTGTGAAGCAACAATGAATTCCTTTATGGTCCTCAAAGAAGAGAGAGAACAATAGATGAGGATAGGGTACATTTTGTGATTGAGCTATGTGCACAAGGGTTGCTTTCACATGCTAAAATGGAAATTACTGGCAGCAAAATTACAAAAATGGAGTCAGTGGCTTGAGAGAAATGTGGAAGCAAAAATGGATTGCAGTTTAAAGAAATCCTATACCACGACTATTCCTAATAGCATAGTGAATGATAGTATATGTGTTTATGGGAGGCATATCATCAGCAATGCTGAGCAGAGCTTAATCCGGAGTTAAAAAAAAGTTTTAAGAAAATAATGCCCAGCTTATTTCACGCAGATATACAGTTCTCTTATGGCAAAGAATGATGATAAATAGGATTTTAAAACCATAAAAAAATCTAAGTGGTAAGACAGCATTGCATCACAAATTATATGGGTTTTTTTTGCTTTAGTTATACAAAACATCTCAAATATAAAATTGATCACATTTCAGATATAATGAAATGCAAAATCATATATATATATATATATATATATATATATATATATATATATATATATTTAAACATTCTGTTTTTCCCACTAGATTATACGGTCATCAGGGCATGAGCTCTGGGTACCATTCATTCCCAGAGTGTGTGTAACAATGCTCTGGACACAGATAATCTCTAAGCTTCCTATCATGCAAAAATAAAGATAAAGATAGATTTCAAGTGATTATGGCTTTTAGTGTAAGTTGATGTCCTAAGGTTTGTATTGACCTGAGTGTTCCTTGATGTAAGCTTGTGTTTTTGACATCTTTAAAACATTTCAAGCCCTGTATTAGTAACATCAAAAGATTTCCTAAATTTAGGAAG
The DNA here is from genome assembly GCA_007922755.1 of Pedetes capensis. Taxonomy (NCBI): domain Eukaryota; kingdom Metazoa; phylum Chordata; class Mammalia; order Rodentia; family Pedetidae; genus Pedetes; species Pedetes capensis. The sequence continues at coordinate 60,474 of VMDO01004647.1, read as the reverse complement.
TAGAGATTCTTGTAGCTGGTATTCTTGGATTTACCTCATTGGCCAGGTCTTCTGATAGTATTTACTGTTACAATTTTTTAAGCATTTGTTATTTGTATATAACTGTTATTACTGTCCAGTTGAGTTTTTCAACCTTTTCCTTTCTTGAGATATTTAAATGTTTTCTCACCTGTGTCTATAGAGCCCTGATATCACTTCATTGGAATCCTTATATTGCTTTAAATAATTCTGTTCTCTCTCTTTGATCATTTTGGCAGAATTCTATACTTAAAACTTTTTAATGTTTTGTTTGTCAGAACCAAAACTATTATAGACATTAAAATCACATCTGATTGGATTGTGTATATCTTTTTAAGACAGTTATGTCTGGTGGTGTAATTATACCACTGAAACCATGCTAAGGATAGTTTGCATAGTATATGCTTATTGCACTAAAGTGAGAAATTGTAACTATTACATATGTAAAATTCAGTTAACTTCCAAATATTACTGAAAAGGTGCATTGAAACAGCATGATCAGACAAAATCACATTTAACTTATTTCCCTAAGTTACATCAGGCTGTGAGCCCATAGAGAATCACATTGACAGATTACCTTTGTTGTTGGTAGGTGCCACTGAGTTGGGTGTGACTCCTATTGACCTGATGTACAACAAAACAAAATACTCCCTGATTATGTGCCAGGCAGGCAATCATTTTTATGTGGAAGCCCATGGTACAGATACTGTGTCAATCCATCTAGTTGAGGATATTACTCATTTTCATTCACCTGCCACTCTCCCAAACATGATGTCCTTCTCCAGGGATTGGTCCCTCTGACAATATGTCCAAAATACATAAGACAGAGTGTAGCCATCCTTGCTTGCAAGGAACATTCTGGTTGCACTTTTTGTTTGTTTGTTATTGGAAAATTTTAATGTACACCTTAATGTGATTCATTCTGACAGGCTTTTCATTGTGACATTTCCATATATGCATTTTGTTGTACATTATACATATAAGTTCCCTCTTACCCTCTTTGCACTTCCTCCCTCCATTCCCCACCACCACCAATGACTGCTCTTCCATTTGTTTGTCTTTTTATGGTAATATTTTTCTATATATCCTTGGGTTCCAGTTATGTTTAAGATAGAAACTTCCTATAGTGAACTTTCTTTTTACATTGTCAGAAATATTACATGAATTTTCTAGTTCATCTATAATAATACCATTCTTAGCTTTTCTTTTTTATTTTGTTCCAATGTCTGCATAGAATTTTTTCCTTATATAATTTTGATTCAGCTCCCACATATGAGTGAAAACATGTGGTATTTCTCTTTCTGACCTTGTGTTCATTCACTTAAAATAATTTTCTCCAATTCCATCCATTTTGCTGCGAATGGCATTATTTCATTTTTCTGATTGCTGAGTAGTATTCCATTGTGTATACGTACCATTTTTTTAGTCCATTTATCTGTTTATGGGCACTTTGGTTGATTCCATATCCTTGCTATTGTGAAAAGTGCTGGGTTGAACATGGAGATCCAGGTGTCTCTGTGGTATGACGACACATCTCCCTTTTGGGTAAATTCCCAAAAGTGGTATAGCTGGGTCATACAGTAGATCAATTTTCAGTTTTTTATGACACCTCCATACTGATTTCCACAGTGGTTGGACCAATTTACAGCTCCACCGGCAGTGTAAGAGTGTTCCCTTTTCCCAGCAACCTCAACAGCATTTGTTGTTATTTGTTTTATTGATCTTGACCACACTTACTGGAGTAAGGTGGAATGTCAGGGTTGTTTTGATTTGCATTTACCTAATGGCTAGGGATATTGAGCATTTTTTCGTGTTTCATGGTTGTATGAGCCTCTTCCTTTGAGAACTGTCTGTTTAGTTCTTTTGCCCATTTGTGTGTTGGGTTATTTGTTTTCTTGAGTATTTTTTTCTTAAGTTCTTTAAAAATTCTGGTAATTAGACATTTGTGTGATGTATAGGATACAATTTTTTTTCCTATTCAGTGGGGGTTTCCTTGACTCTGTTAATTGTTTCCTTTGATGTACAGAAGTTTTTTAATTTCATGTAATCCCATTTATCTATTCTTGTTGCAATTTCTTGAGGAATTGGACGCCTGTTAAGGAAATACTTTCCTATACTTATCTGTTGGAGTGTATTACCTATCTTGTCTTCTATTAGTTTTAAAGTTTCTGGTTATGGTTGCACTTCTAAGACAGATTTGTTGGTTCTTTTGGCAGTCCATAGTATATTCAATATTCATCTCCAGCACAATTCAAAAGCATCAATTCTTCTCCTGTCTTACTTATTCATATCCAGCTTTCACAACCATATGATTTGACTGAAAACATGGCATGAGTCAGGTGCACCTTTGTCTTCAATGTGACATCTTTACTTTTTAACACTTTAAAGATATCTTTGGCAACAGCTTTTCCCAATGAAATGTGTCTTTTGATGTCTTGACTGCTGTTTCCATGGGTGTTGATTGTAGAACCAAGTAAAGCAAAATCCTGGACAATCTCAATCTCTTCTCCATTTATGGTGAAGTTGCACACTTACTCAGTTGTAACAATTTTTATTTAGTTGATGTTGAGTCACAATCCATACTGAAGGCTGTATTATTTGATATTCATCTGTAAATGTTTCAAATTCTCTTCACTTTCCGCAAGCAAAGTTGTGTCATCTGCATGACAAATATTTTTAATGAGTCTTTCTCCAATCCTGGTGCTGAATTCTTCATAGGGGCCAGCTTCTAGGATTATTTGCTCTGCATAGACATTGAAGAGGTACAGTGAAAGTATACAGCCCTGAAGCACACCTTTTTTGACTTTAAACTGAGCCACGTTTCCTTGTTCTGTTCAAACGACCGTTTCTTGGTCCATGTGCAGATTACTCATGAGTACAATTAAGTGCTTTGGTATTCCTATTCTTTCTAATATTATCCATAATTTGTTGTGATCCACACAGTCAAATGCCTTTGCATAGTCAATAAGACATATATAGACATCTTTCTGGTATTCTCTGCTTTTGTCTAGTACCCATATGACATCACCAATAATGTCTCTGATGCATTCCCTCTTCTGAATCCTATTTGATTTTCTGCCAGTTCCCTCTCCATACATTCACTTTTGAATGATCTTTAGGAAAATTTCACTTATCTGTGATATTAAAGATATCATTAGATAATTTCCACATTCAATTGATCCTATTCTTGGGAATAGGAGCAAATACAGATCTCTTCCAGGTAGTTGTGCAGGTAGTTGTTTTCCAAATCTTTTGGCAGAAACAAGTAAGCACTTCCAGTGCTGCATCTGTTTATTGGAACATCTCTATTGATTTTCCATCAATACCTGGAGCTTTGTGTTTCACCAATTCCTTCAACACAGCTTCTCTTTGTCTATCAGTACCATTGGTTCCTCTTGAAATGGTTGTTCATCCACCAATTCTTTTGGATATAGTGACTCTGTATTTTTTCAATCTTCTTTTGATATTTTCTGTGTCATTTAGTATTTTCCCTGAAGAATCCTTCACTATTGCCACTCAAGGCTTCAATTTTTTCTTTAATTCATTAAGCTTGAGAAAAACAGAATGTGTTCTTCCCTTTTGGTTTTCTATCTCCAGTTCATTGTACATCATTATAATATTTGATTTTGTCTTCTTGACCTGCCCTTTGACATCTTCTGTTTAGTTCCTTAACTTCATCATGTCTTCCTTTTCCTTTAGCTGCTTGAGATTCAAGGCCAAGTTTTGGAGTCTCTTTTGACATGCAATTTGCCTTTTCTTGTCTTTATAATAAATTTTTACTTTCCTCGTGAATGATCTTTGATGTCATGTCACAACTAGTCTGGTCTCCTATCACTTGTTTCTAATACATTAAACTTTTTTTTGAGGTGGTCTCTGAATTCCAGGTGGACATACTCAAGGATCATACCTTGGCTCTTGTGCACTTGTTCTTATTTTCTTCAGTTTCAGTTTGAATCTGCATATGATGGCTTTGTCCACAATCAGCACCTAGTCTTGTTCTGACCTTTACTTTTCTTTTCTTTCTTTTCTTTTCTTTTCTTTTCTTTTCTTTTCTTTTCTTGTGGTACTGGGAGTTGAACCCAGGGCCTTGTGCTTGCATGCTTTGCAAGTGCTGTACCACCAAGCTGCAACTCCCCCGCCCATTTTTTTACTTTTTGATACATGGTCTTGCTAAATTATGCAGACTACCTCTGGTCTCTAATTTGGGATCCTCCTGCCTCTGCCTTCTGATTCACTAGGATTACAGGTATATGCCACAATGCCCAGTTTTGTTCTGAGTCTTGATATTGAGCTTTTCCATTGTCTCTTTCTACAAGTGTATTAAAAATGGTTCCTGTATGTTCCATTTGGTGAAGTCCATGTGTATAGTTGCCATCTATGTTGGTGAAAAATATATTTGCAATGAAAAGGTCATTGATCTGACAAAATGCTATCATTCAATCTCCAGCATTTTTTCTGTAACCACCACATATTTACCAACTACTGAGCTGCCCTGTTTATTTACAACTTTTTTATTCCATTAACAGTAATTATCAGTACATGCTGATTGCATGTTTGATCTATTTCAGATTGCAGAAGTTAGTAAAAATCTTCTCTATCTTCATTTGTTGCCTTAGTGGTGGCATAAATTTGAATAATATTTATATTAACTGGCCTTCCTTATAGGCATATGGATATTATCCAATCACTGTTAGCATTGTACTTTAGGACAGACCTTGAGATCTCTTTTTTGATGATGAATGCAACCCCATTTCTCTTTAATCTATCATGCCCGGCATAGTAGACTTTATGATTTTCAAATTCAAAAAGGCCCATGCCAGTTCATTTTAGTTCACTGATGCCTAGAATCTTGGTGTTTCTGTACTCCATTTCCCTTTATATGATTTCTAATTTTCCTAGATACATTCTATGTACATTCCATGTTCCAATTTTTAATAGACATTTACAGTTTTCCCTTCTGATTTTGAGTCATTCCACATCAACAAATGGAGGTCCCTGGGGCTTTACACCATTCCCATGATTATGGTCAATTCTATTTTGAGGAGGCAACTCTTCCTTCATGGTCTTTTGGGTGCCTCCCAACCTGAGGATCTCATTTTCTGACACTATAGCTGACAGTGTTTCTCTTCTATCCATAGGGTTTTCAATGGCTAATTGTTTTGAGAGTGGCCTGCCAGGTCCTGCGTCTTTGTCTGTCTTAGTATGGAATCTCAGCTGAATCCTGTCCAACATAGGTGACCCTGCTTGTATCTTTAATACCTGTAGCATAGCTTTCAGCATCACAGCAACATGAAAGTACTCACAGTACAGTAAACTGATAGACACATCAGGGGATTACCTCTAGTGCAGAAGAAAAAAACATTAGTGCTCAACAAAGTCTCTAGTGTTTCACAGTGTATTTCGGAGTGCCTCACATTTCCTTGAAAACACGACTGAGTCTACAACCTGCTCATCTTCACCTTCTCCACTTGGGCCTCCATGAATGTATTGCTGCTCTCCTGGGTACCTAGTCCTGAGTACTTGGCACTTCTTTGATGAGCTGTTACTCTGCCTAAAGTCCTTTTGCTTGTACAAGAGTCTTAGTGACAAATGCGCAAGGTGCCTTAAAGGGAACATTTTGCTGTCTTCTGACTTGAAGAGGAGCAGAGAGGAAGGCCACCTATGAGTCTTTAAATGAAATCACCTTTGTCTTTTTAACGTACTGTCTTTGTCTTCACAGAACTCATAGGCACAGAAATGGAGGACACTTCACGATCACCAGCTCTTTAAGGAGTAATCTGGCTGTATGTTAGGAACTGTAGCTGCCTGTGGCTGGCTCACTGTTCACTTAGGGTGGAGTGTTCCAGAAAGCTCCCACCCATTTCTTTAGACCTCCCCCCAACTCATTCTATGAATACTTTTACTGCTTAGACTTAGGCTGGGACTCTTACTCATAATTTAAATTATAACAAGGAAAATGTGCAGTGTTTCATGACTTGTGATAAAAATGTTTATAATTCTTTCATCAACTTCTTTCTTGGAAGCAACTTTGAAAGAATTTAAAAATAACTTTGTATATCATTTACGCTTTCCTTTTATTTTTTCTAAGGAAATGTGGTTTTTCACTGACTAATATGCTGTAGTAGCCTAGAAATCCCTTTAGTTAAAAGTGCACTTTGTAGTTAATAGGGTCACCTAACTTGTGAAACTGATGGGGACTTTTGTTTTAGGTACAGACCTCTTGGCAGATATTCATGGGCTCTAATAACAGTTCTGATGCAGATTGTTAATGTGGACTTCAACTGCTCAGCTCCCCTCCCTGCACTAGACTCAAAGCTACACCTACAAAGCTAGGCTAATACACCTCACTAGTGCCTATAGCCATCTCATTCTGGAATCAGATCTTGGAAGCTAAGCAGAATCAGGCCTGGTTAGTCCTTGGATGGGAGACTGTTTGGGAATACTGGGTGCCATAGGCTTGGGAGAAGGACCCAGCAACCCACTCTAGAAACAATCCGCCATTGAAAACATATGAATAGTAGAAAAACACTGACAATAATGCCAGGCATGACACAGTGTCTGATAATCATTCGTTATGTTGTCCATATGGTCTTTATGAGTTGGATTTAGTTGGATGGTACCTAACAACAACAAACTACAGGGATTTCTAAGAATTTCTAAGATATTATCTATTGGGGTCTGTTAGGCGTTAGGTTTATTTTTTTGGAAATAAAACGAGGCCACCAGAAGAAACCTTCCTTACCTATTTTTCTATAATACTTTTGATAATTTTGTGCTAAGCAAGTTATGTAGCTGGGTATCGTCAGACTGAAAATAACTGGGGGAGAATGATCCATGCCTTCTAAATGGAAAAGATTGTCCATCATCCTTTGCAGGTAGAATGTCCCTACTAAGTGGATAATCTGTCTTTCAGAATAATGTATTTTCACTATTAGTTACTATTATTTGACTTGGAAGAATATGAAGGGTATAGATTCATCTTTTAAGAGGCAATACCAAAGCTGGGCGCGGTGGCACATGCCTGTAATCTCAGTGGTTTGGGAGGTGGAGGCAGGAGGATCTCAAGTTCGAGACCAGAAGCAGTCTGAGGAATTTAGCTAGACCCTGTCTCAAAAGGTAAAAAAATGGGCTGGGGGTGCAGCTCAGTGGTCCAGCACTTACAAAGCTGCAAGCATGAGGCCCTGGGTTCAACCTCTGGTACTGCAAAAAAAAAAAGAAGAAGAAGAGGAAGAAGCAATACCAGAATAGAGTTGTCAAGCTATGGACATCTAACTCTGTGTGTCTATGTATAATGCTCAGAAAGTCCTACATTAAACATTTACTTCAAAACATTAAAGGTTTTTGGGCTGTGAATGTAGCACAGAGGTAAAGTTCTTCCCAAGTATGTAAAAATCATCTCAAAAAAAAAATAAAGAAAAAAGAGAAAAAGGAAAGAAAAGAAAAAAAGTAAAGCTAAAATTGTCAAATTTTTTAAAAAGAGTCACAGAAATTCTCAAACTGCATATAAGAATATCTCATGGTCCTTTTCATGCAGTTTACAGTCATTTAAGAAAAGGAACAACTATACAACACCAGTCGGAAATAAAGTATATTTACATATTTACATATATGTGTGCACACATAGATATATAGTATTATAGGAAATAAAAACAATAAAATATTATTTATTCCACAGGTTTCAGAGAAGGTAATTATTTCAACATGATTTTAAAGGCCTGGAGCAACTGATAAGAGTTCAGTTTGGAAATACTGAAAATATTAAAGACAGCCAAAAGGGGAAAGGGGCATCTGAAAAAAGAGTTAAGGAAATAATTCCAACCAAGTGGAGGCTGTCCCAGGTAGGCAGCTGGCTATTTATAAAGGCTTTGAAAGATACTGGGAATATAACTCACTAGTAGTTTGCCTAGCACGCATAAGGACCTGGGTTTCATGCCACATATTATTAAAAATAAATAAATAAATAAATAAAAACAAAACAAATCCTTTGGAAAGGACTGTTTCATGGTGAATTTACATGGGTTCCTGAAATGGATATGGATCTATGGATCTCAATATTGCACATCCAGATATCCTGATTTTTGTGAGCCTTCAAATGTCTTTCGGGGTAGGTTCAAATGATTCAAACCTTGAAGAAGATGATAAAAGACGGAATAGAAGAGAAATGTAAAAGTCACATAAATAATGCATTCACATTAAGAGACCAATATATTCTGTACATTTTTGAAAACCTCTGTTATAAGCCAAATTATAGTCAGAAAATTGCTTAGTTAAGCAGAAGTCATGTGGTCAGGATGTACTTTCATAAGTTGGTGCTATTAACAATCAAGTTCTTGGCCAAACCTTTCAGTTCCCTAGAAAATGGTTGACATAGTGTCAGTTTATTGAATTTACCATTTTATTTATTTTTCTTTGTCTTTTACATAATTTGAAAGATATTTTTATTACATTAATTATTCCTGTCAAAATGTGTATAGGCCATTGGCTCTTCCACTACCATTCATTTTATGCTGCTTTTTACTTTGTCATTCAGGAAAATATTGTTTCCTCTTTCCTCCCTCTGACACTGCCCGAGTTGTCAGGGTGTCCTATGTACATTCATGTGTTCACTACATGCCTTTTGAATGAAGGTGAGCTTTTTAATGTTCCATTTTGCAGGTGCTAGAATTCCTTCCACCAATTCAACTTCACATTTTCTGACTTTTTGCTGTTACTTCTTCACAAATAGCTGCTGCAATTCTTTGTTTTAGACTGATCTCTAAATGCTTAAGAATATGACAAAAGAGAATTACAAAATAAAGGTAAAATATTTATCTGTCTAAATCTGTCTAAAAGTATTAATTCTGCTCACATTTTTAATGTTAAATATGTCCACAATTTTGTTGTGAAGCTTACTGACTTAAGGAAGATGACATGAACTTAATCCTAAAAACCTCAGGGAATCTGAACATTTCTGGTCCTATCATTTAGCAAGATAGTGAAGTGATTCATTTTGTATCTATATTTTCCTTGTCTCTTTTCATAGTCTATACTTTCCTCTTTGTTTACCTTGCATTTCTAGAATGATTTCTCTAATAGATAATTTCTCTCTCTAGTTATTTCTAGTTCACCCTAGACCTAGAACCATGTGGTCTATGCTTTCAGGCATCATTTCCTATACAAACTTTCACCTACTAAGAGCCTAGCATGTGCCAGATGTTACATGACAACCTTATAAAAACCATGTTGAGCAATTTCAAACAAGTTTCTTGATTGGCATAAGCAAACATGCCCAATGCAATTTGTGTTTATGGATTCTACCCAGGTACCTCAATCCATTTTTTTACATAACAGAATTGTACAGATGAAGTACTTTATAAAGAACAGAAATTTAGTTTTTACAGTTCTACAAACTGGAATGTTCCACGATCAAGATGATAAAAATTTTGGTGTCTGGTAAGGGCTTTATCATTGCTTCCAAGATGGCAATTTGAACACAGTATCCCCTTGAGAGGAGAAATGGTGCTCCTTATGTGTCAAAAGAGAGAAAACCCATTTCTTTCAGTCCTTTGTATAATGATGTTAATCCACTAATGAGGGGAAGTTCTCATGACTTAAATACCTTTCAACAGACCTGCAGCCATAGCTCTGTGGCAACTGATTCCATCAGATCTCTGAAGCTAAGCAGGGTTAGGCCTGGTTAGTACTTGGATAGAGACTGCCTGGGAGCAACAGGTGCTGTAGGCTTGGGAGACGGACCCAGCAACCCATTCTCTAAAATCAATCTGCAATAGAAAACCCTATGAACAGCAGAGAAGCACTGACAATAGTGTTTCCCCTGCTCTACATAGGGTATAGGGTCACCATGAGTCAGATAACAACTCAACTGGTACCTAACAACAACAACAACAACAGACCTCACCTCCAATATCTCAGAGGTGGGAATCAAGTTTCCAATACATGAGTTTTCAGGACATAATCAGTTCATAGCACCAGGTTATTATACTGCCTAGCATGCTCCCTCCAATATTCTCATAGCCTTCTTTTTCATTTCATATAAGCCATCTTGAAATATTAATTCTGCAGAATAAATTCTTCTGACCACACAATTTAAATTAATTCCTCTCCTTGCTTCCCAGTACTCTCTGTATCCTTGCCCAGCTATACTTCTACCTATTATAACACTATGATTATCTGATACTATGTAGGTATATTATATTTTAAGTGTTGAATATGCACATATATGTAGATATTTATAACATATAATTTTGTTGATTTGCCCACTCCCACCTCTAGTAACACAAGCTCTGTGATGGCAGGTGTTCAGTCTATTTTGGTCTCCACTGTGCCTATAGCATCAGGCAAGGACTATAATGTAGAAAATTTTAGCAAGTACTTGTTGAATGAGTAAATGTATGAGTAAACCCCTAAGTATAGCTCAAAGAAGGTAGTTAAAGTTATAAAACAATTATTGTTGTTTGTTAATTGTGTTTTATGAAAAATATGAGCATAAATTGGGCCTTCAATGCACAATAACATGCTACTTCACAATGCTGGATCTGCTAGTGCCTCCATTTTTTTTTTTTTTTGTAATTAAGGGTGGAACTGAAATTGTCACACATCTGTTGAAAATGTTCTATCACTGTTCTGCACTCCCATCCCACTTTTTAAAAATTTTAGTCAGGGTCTCACTTAGTTATGCAACATACCTTTGGCCTAGAACTTGAGATCCTCCTGCCTATACCACCTGAGTTCCTGGGATTATAACTGTGCCACCTTGCCCAGTTTAGTGTCTCAATTTTTACCGTATAATACAAACAACTGGAAGAATAGGAGAGATACAAAATACCTGAGTAATTTTTCTGGATTATGTGAAATGTTCTCTTTTCTTTTCTGTTTCCTCTCAAATTACTTTCAAGTTAATGTACCCAATATTCCTATGAGCACCATTATGTAGATGAGAAAACTGAGGACAAAAGTGAAATTTCCCCAAGTTTATTGCTACTGAGTTCCAGCAAGCATAACATCTCTCAATACATGCTATGGCATCAAGTTTCCCTTGCATTGAAATACAGAGTTTAGGGTCCATATTGCTTCTAATCAGGTTAGATAAGATGAAAGTCCATCTATTTCATAAGAATGTCCCATTGTCATTTCTCTTGGGCAGTAAGTAGTTGTCTTCTGGTCATAGTGAAGTCTCATGGGTTATCAAGAATTAGAGGATAAGTTCCTATCAAAGGCAGCTAAGGTAGCCCCACTTTCTGCAGGAGTACAGTATTTGTCCCCTCTAGGCAGAAAACTGTTGCATAGTCCTTGTACCCACCTAGAGGCTCCTTTAACAGTGCAGTCCCTCAGGTGCCATTTTTTCAGACCAGGTGGCCAGCCTGTGAGTAAATTACAATGTAACAAGATATGATGGTTGGGGCAGCAGCATGGTCATCACCACTGCATGTAGTTTTGCCCACTGGGCAGAGGATCCATGCTCAGGCCCAGTCAAAAAATAACCATTGATTGGTCAGAGGGCAGCCATTCCAACAGACCTGGTTGCCTGTTTTGCAGTGCTATCAGTACATTATGTCATGACATCAATAGACCTGTTTCTGAGTTTTAGACTCCAAGTAGCCATGGAAGAAAGCAAAACATTCCCTAAGGGTCATTTGTTCCTTTTGGTAAGATAGTTTCTTGTTCATGGAGTGAATCAGTCCCTTGGGTTCCTCTCTGGGCTTGTTCTCAAAAGTAATATTTCCCTTTGGTAACTGAATGCTATTGAGTCTCTCCAATTTTATTAGCGAGGTATTGAGTGCCCAAATGAAAATAAGTACTGCACTTTGCAGTGTCCCATGTGCCACTCTAGTTCCATCCCTGCCAACAGTAAGGAGTAGCCATCCAGAAGGGTTACATTTCGAGTCTGCCATGGGCAATTTATGTGTCCAAAATCTGAGAGGCTGGTACAGCAAAGGTGGAGACTTTTGATCATCACAAATTCCAATCTGCATATATGGAAATTGAGGACATCTGTGGCTCTAACAAGCTTGTAGCTTCTAAAGATTCAAAATAGAGTATCTGCGCCATGTCTTCTAAGAGCTGCTGCTACAAAAGGCCTTATTTGAAGTTGTCAGCTTTGTTGATCATTTTGACTAAGATGGTCAAAAGAAAACCCAGGTATGTCAATATCCAAAGAAACATGCTGATTGTTGGCCTACCTTTTTATTAGGGGCTGCTGCCAGGGCCAACAATTTTTTGCCTGATAATATCTGGAATTATCTTGGCTTCTGACCCAAGTGCCTTTGGCATTCAAGCCTACCAGAGTCTCTACTCTCTGAAGTTCTTTTAGACCAGAAAAACTGGGTTTTTACATTGTGAAAAGGTGAGCTACAGTACTTTTATCTGCAATGAGTCCTGAGTTAATAAAGTAAAGTCTTTTCTCTACTTGCTATGGACAACTGCTTTTGTTAAATAACCCATTGGGGCTTGGTTAGCTTAGGTGGCAGGTAGGAGGACATATGCTCCATTACAATAAGTCAAATTTTTACCTGTGTTTAGAATGTCACTTTGAGTGGCAGTGATGTTCAATATCACCAGCAGCCAAAATTCCAGTGTCTATAATACACTCAAGAATGAAAAGTGTGGTCAACACCTGAACTGCCACAAAGGGCTCATTCTCAAGCACACATGTACCATAAACAAAGAATCACCATGAATTGCCATATTTGTGCCCAAGTGTCTCCATATAATCAGTTTAGTTTTTCTCCCATTAAGTCCTGGGAAGATTATAATATGGGACCTAGTATCCAAAAATTCCATGAAACTATGAATTCCTCTCTTTTCTCCTTTTATTTTGAGAGGAACATAGGGCTAATGATCTCCAATGTAGATCTAGACATCTGGGCCCCACCCCTAAATGCACCATTCAGCCCAAGGCACTTGTACCTGTGATGTCACTTTATTAAACAAACATATCAAAAGCACAATAACCAGGCTACATAAGATTTCCCTGGCCTTTCTCCACACCTGTCCTTTTGATAGTAAGTCTCCCTTTCTGTAATGGTCTGCCCTGTGTGTTGGTTCTCCATCAGATGCCTCAGGGTTGACCCAAGTACCTATTTTCTGAGATTTTCAACCCTGGGAATGAGCAATCACATAAGTACCCAACACTAGGATTCCATGCATACAGCAGAGCCAGCCTCTGCTCCTCCAGGCTGATATCTCCACCCTGGTCTGAGTACTAAAGGAAATGACCCCTCTGGCTTTTCTAGTAAACCTCGATTCTGCCAGACTAGGTCCTACTTTCTGTTCCAGTTTTGCAAAGCAGTTTCACTATGTATTGATTACCAACTTGACCAAGTCTAGTGAGATAGAACAGTTATACACATTAGACAAAGCAGGTTTGTTACTTATAGACAGGCAGCAAGGAATAACAAAAGACAAGAATTCATGAAGGATTGGCCTCCCAAGACTCAGGGAACTTGCAGGGGTGGGGGGATGGATAGAGCCTTATCTGTACATGCTGCCATTGTCTTATAGCTGAAGCACCTCTGAAATTATCCCACACTGGGTTTTACACCCAGAGGCAACATGACATGATAGGCAAAAGCACTGAAGGACATTCTGCTTTCAGGCATGTCTAGAACAGCCTTCAAGGGTTGTTTTAGCCAGTCCCTCCCTATTTCAGGTTAATATTCCTAATACATTCAGTGGTTCTATTTGAGATTCACAAGTTAGAGATAGATAAGAACTGGATCAGTTCAAGGCCTACACTGAACGGTCAACAGGGAACTAAATGGCAATGAATCGACCATTCGACCATGGAGCCTAAGCTATGGCACTATGCGAAGACATTTATTTATTTTGTCTAGAATCAAAGTGGTTCTAGGTTTTATGCAAATATATTACCCATATCTGTTGTGAGAACTATAATTTTCTAGTTGTTAGAGAGAAAGAGAGGGAAGGAGAGGGGGAGAATGTATTTGAAAGATTTTCACTTAATTTAAAGGAAAAACTACTGATCGTAATCCAAATAACCACTATATATTAAGATCACCTATAGAAATTTTGAAATTAAACTCCTTTATATAGAGTGTGAAATGAAATCTGCTTTTCTCAAAGTTTCAAGTAGCCAGTATGACACAATTTTATCTTCCAATTGCTCTTAAATTATTACGATGAAAAGAAATGTATATCATTTTAATTTTTCACTTTTATGGAAGGGGATTCAGTATTTCTGGATTCTTTTCCCTGGATAAATGGATTTCCTATAAAAAATTTCAGCAAAGACCTTGTTATGTGGTTGAGAACCTGCCTAAACACTTACATTTTCTATGGGCAAACATAAAATATTTGAATACTATATCTGTATCCTTTATTTTATGGCAGGTGTTCTGTGATAACCCAAACTGTAGAAATGTGATCCTTTATTCAGGGCATGATTATTCAGCTTGATTTCCTCTTAACATATTGTATTATTCCACCGTAGGGCAAATGTAACAGGAGATTCATTTTTGAATATTATTTTGTACATAGATTAACATTTAAAAGTATTTTCATAATTAATGTATTTAGAACATACCTGCACCTTTAGGAATGTTATTTTCCCTCTGTATAATCTTATCATTTTGTTATTAGAGAGCAGTTGTATTCTATAATGGGTTTCATGGGAAACAAATATTTGCATGAGAGCTTAGAAGAACAAGACTATTGTACCTGACAATAGTTTACCTTTGAGAATTTATGGAAGTGAATTTAGCAGTATTTATCAGTATACTATGAACTTCTCTGGTTCTGAAGCTTTCAGCTTTGGACTGAGTTTTGCTACTAGCATCCCAGGGTCTCTGCTTTTCAGATAGCCTACTGTGGGGCTCAGCCTCCAAAACAGCATGAATGAATTCCACTAATAATTTCCGTCTCAACTATCTATCTATCTCTCTACTTACCTACCTGTCTATCTGTCTCCTATAGGCTATGTCTCTCTGAAGAAGTCTAAATCCATTTCTAAGCAATCAGCACCATAAGCCTGAGCTGCACATGGATTATGTTTCCAAAGGAACACCATTCCACAAAAATCAAATGTAAAACTCCTCTCCAAAATGCCTGCATAGCCTAGGGTCTGTGATATTTCCAAGAAACAAATAGCTGATGAGGATAAGATCATTATTAAAAAATAAAGAACAAAACAAAAACTTACTATGTTAGTCAGCTTCTTGTTGCTTTGACAAAATACCTAGCATTAAAAAAATATTATAGGAAGGAATTATTTACTTTAGCTCATAGGTCCAGAGATATCTATACATGGCACCTGCCTCCACAGTTTCTGGGCCTGTGATGAGGCAGTAAGTGCCTCATGGTACAAGGGTGTGGTAGAACAAAGCTGCTCACCTTGTGGCAGTTGAGAATTAGAAAGAAGGAGACAGAGAGGGAGAGAGTGTGAAATAAAGGGAGAAAGAGAGAGAACCTAAAGACAAGACATGCCCTACAAAGTTGCACTCCCAGAGACTTACTTCCTCCAACTAGGACCCACCTCCTAATGACCTATTCAGCTATGAACTCATGAATGCAATAACCTATTCATGAAATCAGCACCTTTATAATCTAAACACCTCCCAATAGCACCATGAGCTGAAGACTAACCCTTCAACACATGAGTCTTTTGGGAGGAAACCTCATCTCCAATCCATAACCCTCAACCATGGGAGAAAGAGTTTATGGATACAAAAACTGGAGAATAAAGTTTAAAATAAGCCTGTTAATATTGAGAAAGGAATCAATTAAAAAATACAATGCTCTGGAAAAAAACAGGTGTATTTAAAAGAAAAAATTCTTGTTGAAATTCTAGAAATGGAATGTATAACCATTAAATAATTCAAAAGGTGAAAGAGTGAACTACTTTTGCAGAAGATTCAGTACCTAAAAAGATATAAAGAAATTATCAGAACAAAACATAAGAAGATAACAGAACCATAAAAGATACTCCAAGCAGAATTTATAATAGGAGTTCCTCCCAAAAGAGATGGATTAGGGAAGAGGAACAATTAAATACCATAATATGATGAATTAAATTATTTTATAATAGGGAAAAGATATGAACTCAGATTGAAAAGTCAGCTCTAATCCTGAGAAAGGGAAAGAAAATCAACCCTCTAACTGGAGAATGGGAATACCAGAGGACCTCATTATAATCATGAGGAATCTGTACATGGACCAGGAGGCAGTTGTTGAAACAGAACAAGAAAATACTGATTGGTTTAAAGTGGAGAAAAGTGTTTGTCAGAGTTGTATCCATTCACCATATGTCTTCAATTTCCATGCTGAGCAAATAGTCCAAGAAGGTGGACTTTATGAAGAAGAATGCAGGATCAGGTTTGAAGGAAGACTCATTAAAAACCTGCATTTGCAGATGACACAATTCGGCTTGCTGAAACTGAAGAAGATTTGAAACAATTACTGATGAATATCAAAGAATGTAACCATCAGTATGGATTGTGATTCAACATCAACAAACAAAAATCCTTACAATTGGGTCAGTATGCAACCTCACAATAAATGGAGAAAATATTGAGGTTGTCAATGATTTTACTTTACTTGGTTCTATAATCAACACCCATGGAAACAGCAGTCAAGAAATCAAAACACACATTTCTTTGGGAAGAGCTATGGCAAAAGATCTCTTTAGAGTATTGTAAAGTAAAGATGTCACATAGAAGACTAAGGTGCGCCTGACTCATGCCATGGTATTTTCAGCTGCATCATATGGTTGGGAAAGCTGGACACCGAACAAGGGAGACAGAAGAAGAACTGATGCTTTTGAATTAAGATGCTGCAGACAAATATGGAATATACCATGGACCGTCAAAAGAACCAACAGATCCATCCTACTCGAAGTGCAACCAGAGTGCTTTTTGGAAGGAAGGATGGCTTAGACTGTCTTACATATTTTGAACAAGTAGTCAGGAGGGACCAATCCATGGAGGACATCATGTTTAGGAGAATTGCAGGTCAATGACAAAAAAGTAATACTCTCCACTAGATGGATTGACACAATATCTGCCACAACGGACTTAAACATACCTAAGCTCTTGTGCTTGGCAGGGAATTGGGGAGTGTTTCATTCTGCTGTACGTAGGGTCACTATGAGTCAGATCCGAATCAATGACACCTAATAACAACAAACAACAGGAAGCTGAATACATTGTACTTAATATTCAGAGTACCAAAAATAGTTATTATGTATACATATACACAGACTTTGCTGAGGAAAGACATCATGTTGGAATGTCATTTTTCTCTCTGCTAATTTTGTAACTTTGATCTGTATTCTTTAATACAACAGTTCCCAACCTTTTTGGCACCAAGGACTGGTTTAGTGGTTAGAAGAAAATTTTTCACAGACCAAAGTGAAGGAATAGTTTCACAGACCAGTTAAGCATAACACATTTATTTATTTCTATTAATAATTATTCTTTCTATTTCTATTATTATTTACTTTATTTCTATCATTATTACATTTTAAAATATAATGAGATAATTATACAAGTCACCATAATGCAAAATCCTTGGGAACCCTGAGTGTGTTTTGTTCCAACTAGATGGTCCCATCTGGGGGTAATGGAAGACAGTGACACCTCAAGTATATTGATTATGTCTAATCTATTCCATCATCTCATTCTGATTACTGTTACTACAGAAAACCCTGCTTCACATAGATAGATGTTGGAAATGGAAGCAGGCCTTTCAGTGCCTTTGTGGCAATCTTGGGATATTCTATCTTATCTTTACCCCAGTATGTATGGAAATTTGAAGTTGTTTAAAACGTAGTTTTAAGGCTACCATTATTTGCTATCTCAAGTAGTTGATCCTCTTCTAGCACAAAGTTGATTCACCTGGCTTATTCACAGATGTGTCACAGATTCCTTCCTTCCTTCACAGTTTGAGGATGTTTTATGGTTGGGAAGTAATGCTTAAAGTCTTTTCAAAGCTGAGTTAGACAAACTGGGAAAAAGAAGTCCCTGTTTCTGTCTCTTTCAAAATCTCTGCTAATGTTTAAAACATGTCAAAAATCTAAACATTTATTCATTCCAGTTTGGGTTTGAATAGAGCCACTTTATCTGGCATCTTGAACATAGTTGTCATTCTTCCTTGAAGTAACAAATTGAGTTAGTTGAGCAGGTTTAATGTGTCACACAAGTAAGGAAGTATTGTGACCCATTCTGTGTCACTGAGATGCAGTCAGTGGTGACTGTTTTTCTCAAAGAAATTTCTGGCAAAGCTCTCATAATTCAAGAGTTCTGGCCTGTGATCCACATTTAGAAAGCCATCTCACTTCTGTGTGTAAGAGAAGACCTGTGTGCTCTGCACCCATCTCCTCACAGAGCTTCATGAACAGACATGAGATAAGGGGATGCACTTTAATGCTGGTTGGTAATTTTAATCTCATCCTGCAAAATGTTATTAAGTTCAGGTGACATTTTTCAACCGGCCAGCATTTCTCTATGGAAGACACAGTGTGTAGGCTCATATTCAGAAACCACTTTTTTGACCCAAGTAGTGAAACCAGAAATCCCTTCAGCTGTGGCAGCTACTCTCTCCATGCACATACTGACACAAAATGACCAACTCAGTTTTCCTGATGTACAATCAAGACTTGAATAGTTCTGCAGCTGTGGGGTTGGCAACAAAACACACATAACATATCCTCATGTACATCCTCCTGAAAATATATTTCACAAATAAGCACTGTTGTCTTGTTACCGACATTAGTAGACTGATCAATTTGGATTGTCTGCTACAGTGAGTCGTTAATTCCGACAGTGGTGCCTCAATATTTTCTGCTGTTTGTTTAATGAAATCTGGTTATGGTGCTAGCCAAAAGAGAAACCTGTCCGACCTTTAGAATGGCAGTCTCTGTTAAAAGTTCATGATAGATGCCCTTTACAGCAGGCAGGATCAACTCTTCATCGATAGTAAAGGGCTTCTTAGCTTCAGCAGTGCACTTAGCACTATGAATGCCACTCTCAGTGCAGACACATTTGATAAAGCAGTGGCCTACAATAATTGTTTCTGGTTTTTGTGCTCACTTCTTTTTTCTTTTGAAAAATACCAAAGGCTTGTCGTTTAATGCAGGGTGCTTGATCTCCAAGTGGCAAAGCAGTTTTGAAGGTTTCATGGCTTTGTTGGATAGCTGGTTGCCACATATTTTACAAAGTGGGCTTGAAGAATGTGAATCATCTGTTACACTGACTCCATAATTTAAGTAAGTCAGGATTTTCTTTTAAGTGCAACTTTCTTTTTCTTGGCAGCCATAGAGTCTTCTGCTGCCTCATCATTGGGTCTTTCTCCCTTTTCAAAGAAGCTCTCCAGTAACATTTGTTTTTTACTCATCTTGGCTAGGTTACTCTGTGGGTTTAACAAAACTGACTGTGACATATGCTCAATACAGGAAAGAGGCACAGGCAGAAGTGGTAAATAAAATGATGGGCAGGCCATCACGGACTAAAATAAGTGTCAGATTCTGCCTGAAAGCCTGCCACCAGATGCAGCTGTACAACTAAAGGACATCTACTCACTTGCCACTAAAAAGCCTGCCACTAGATGCAGCTTAATTGTCACTTGTCAATCACTGATGGGTTTTGATATCAGTCTACAAGAAATTGACTTATTATAGTCTCTCTGTTAATGTTAATCTGTATTTTCAGCTGCTCCCCAGAACTAGTATCACTGCCTCAGGTCTACCTCATATCACCAATTAGATTCTCATAAGGAACATGGAACCTATATACTTTACCTGGGCTTTCATGGTAAGGTTTTCACTCCTATGAGAATTTAATGCCATTGCTGATCTGACAAAAAGCAGAATTCAGGTGTTAGTGATGGAGAGTGGGTTTAAATACAGATAAAGCTTCACTCCCTTCCTGGATTGATGGTCACCTGCTATATGGCCTGTTTAGGGACTCCTGCTTTAAGGGCTCATAGCAATTAACTCCTTAGAGTCCTTCACTTGTCTGTTTTCCAGGATGTGTGAGCTTGCATTTTGTTATGATGCTGAAAACTAGGCTATCAATATTTAGATATCAGCAAGTTCACAAATAGTCAACGGATTTCAGATGAGCTTCCAGACAGGCAAGAAAGAAGGACCTGGCAGCCTACTTCCAAAATAATTAGCCATTGAACACTTTATGAAGAGCAGAGAAACATTGTCAGATTAAAAATATCGTGTGCATGGCATGGTTTTTGTTTTGTTGTACATAGGTTAGCTATGAGTTGGACTCAACTTGAAAGCACTTAACAACAACAACAACAACAAATCCTTAGAGTAGGATGAAAATCCTGAGTTTAATCTACCTTGCTTGTAGGGAACTAATGAAGACCCTATTCCTGGTTCTCTTAAACAATGGAAGGAAAATCATGTTGACTATTAATATCTTATTTAGTTTTATTTAAACATTTTCTATGAAAGTATATTATGAGTGGTAGCTGTGTCCCCAATGTTTGATATGTGGATCAATTTTATCAGTGTAACTTGAGATTCTGGTTGCTGATCCCCATCTCTGAATGTTAGACCCAGAAATTAAGTCTATAGCCAAACTACTCTGACCATACCTGATCTCATCTGATCTTAGAAGCTAACCAAGGTTGGACTGATTGTTAGTACTTGAATGGAAGACCTAGAAATTTAGTAATCAATTTAGGAGTTTCTCTATCACACTAAATTTTAGAATTACCAATTCATGGGCATGTTCCTATAACAAGCTTTGAAAACTGGATTTTTTGCAACTTTCAGATTTGAATCATGGTTTGGAAACACTTCATTATTTCATTTCAAATCATAAACACACATGCCCATACAATGTTGGTAAATATATTTAGTTGGTGAAGAATTCTACATACTAAAATACAAGTTTTAAGACTTGTACTTTTTAAATTTTGAACTCAAAATGTTTCATTTTGTAATTGACATTGATTGTAAGCAGTATATATTACATGATACCCACATACTTTGGATATATGAAAGTATTCACATTTTGTAGAATAACATTCTCATTAAATTGTTGCTATTTTATTCTCAACTATTTGAGAGTATGGAATACATATGTATGTATGTGTTTGTGTTTATATATAAGGTGCTGTGTTTTATTGTTTTTGGCCATGATACATACATTTAGTGAAATATTAAATCTGGGCGTCACTTATTATTCAATGTGTCAAAGAAGGTGATGTCCTTATTTGGATGGTGTAGAAAGACACTAATAAATTACTCTCATTTATTGTAATCTTGAGAAAAGTATTGCAAACTAATATCCTTTATCTTATCTATAATATGAAGTAGCATGTAAAATATATATTCAATTTATTTAGATGCCTATATATGTCATATTTTGATATATTGAACTAATATACTCTTATTTATAAACATATAGCTTGGGGAATTTTTACAAATGTATTTGATTATTCTGTTGAGTAAATTTCATCCAAGTTTTTAATATAAGGCTAGTGCCACTGAATCGTTCCTTCTGTTTTTAATGCCAATGTTAGCCTATAGCCGTACCACTGTGGCATCTGATCACATCAGATCTCAGAAGCTAAGCAGGGTTGGACCTGGTTAGTATTTGAATGGGAGACTGCCTGGGAACCAGGTGTTGTAGGCTTGGGAGACAGACTCAACAACTCACTCCCATAAAACAATCAGCCATTGAAAACCCTATGAATAGCAGAGAAGCACTAATAATAGTGTTTCGTTGTGACACCAACTCAATGGCACCTAACAGCAATAACAACAATGCCAACATTAGAATTATTAAATTGTGGACATAAAGTTATAAATATAAGGCCACTATCTAGGGGTTCAAACACAAAAGATTGGGTTCAGATTCAGGTTCAGATGCAGGTTCAATATATTAAAATTTAGAGGGTTCAGGTTCAATTTGGGTTTAAATCTTACGTGTAGATAAGAGATCCTCAAACCAAACCCAAATCTGATCCCTAAACCCATTCCAGCTCAAGCATTTAAAATTTTTCTGAACCTGAATCTGAATGTGAAACCATCTGGATTCAGTTTTTAATGTATTTTTCTAAAAAATCATTGTTGTTTTTGTTCTTAGGTGCCATGGAGTCAGTGTCTGACTCATAGTGACCCTATGTACAACAGGCAAAACACTATTGTCAGTGCTTCTCTGTTATTCATAGGGTTTTCAATGGCAGATTGTTTTGGGGGAGTGGGTTGCCGGGTCCTTGTTCCAGGCTGTCTCCCAGCCAGGCCCAACACTGCTTAGCTTCCTAGATCTGACAGGATCAGACACCACAGGGCTATGGCTGCAGGCAAAAACATTAGCTACTTAAAAATGAAAAAAAAAGAAAAAAGAAAAAAGAAAAATAATTTGCTTGTATATCTATGCATTTGTTGTTGTTGTTGTTGTTGCTGTTGTTGTTGTTGCTGTTGTTGTTAAGTGCTGTCTGAGCTACACATAGGATTAAAATTTTAAACCCAAATTGAAACCAAATCCAAACCCTCTAAATTTTAACATGTTGAACGTGCATCCAGTCCTGAGACCCAATTTATTATAGGTTTGAAGTCCTGCCACTTTCTGGCATTTATATTGTTGTTGTTGTTATTACGTGCCGTTGAGTCGGTATCCGGCTGATAGCGACCCTCATAGGGTTTTCAATGGCTGACTATTTCGGGATTTCCTTGGGAGTGGATTTCCAGGCCCTTCTCCCATTTTTGCGGTGCTGGGAATTGAACTCGGGTCCTCAGAAACTGCAGCGCCGCTCTCTACCAACTGAGCAATTATGTTAGTGAGACGAAACATATTTAGCATAGTAATAAAATTAGTGAATATTTAGTTATGGCTTACTAGTTATACGGGAACTTGAACATTGATAAGACTAAACAATTGTTACTTGATAATCCAATTCACTTAGAACTAACCTTGTGCAGTGTGGGCTCAGCTATTTGGGAGAGCATTGAGTATAGCAAGTCTTGGGAGTGCATAGAGTTTCACTGAGAATTTCAGAGAGATAAAAATGGTTGTAATATTTTAACTACCTTAAGATTGTTTTAGAGAATAGTTTTCTACCAAAAATGTGAGCAGTTCTTTCTTTTCTCCTAAGTATTGTAAAAAATGAGCACAAGATGCCTCAAATGATCCAGCTATTACTCTCTTGTCCTTTTGCAGAGAAAGAGAAGTTCACTGTTTCCTAACTTCACAAGGAGTTTAAATCTTCATGGTGTTCTCTGCCACACTGCAAGCATTCCACCTTTCTGAGAGGTGAAAAGGATTCTTTCTGAAACTACAAGAACACTATCTTTCAAATAGTTCAAGTTATTATTACTATAAGTATATTATGTTATATTTGTTCTATGATATATCGATGATGATGATGATGATGATGATGATGATGATGATGATGATTACTATTGCAGTACTGGGAGGCTTAACCCAGGGCCTCATGGATTTGAAAGCACTCTGTCACTGAGCTATACTTCCAACTCTTTTTTATTGTTTAAATTGAGACAGGGTCTCACTAAGTTACTCAGGCTGCCTCTGGCCTTGAAACTGTGATCCCCCAGACTCTGGCACCTGAGGTGCTGGGATTACAAGCATGTACCACAACACCCAGTTTCATATGATTTATAAATTGCCATTGCATCATATAAAAATATTTAAACACCTTGATATGTTAAAAGTAGTTCTACATTAAGAGTAATCAGACTCTGATAATAATGCCATTTTTCTTGAGAAAATGTTTTAACATCTCTGAATATTAAATTCTTATAAAAATTAAAATAGAATAGGTATTCTGTAGACCCATATAAGATAAGAATTAGATAATTTATAATAATTTTATATTTTACTATTTAAATATTTGAGTTTTATGGTTCCAGTTATTTTTGTGGGGTTTTGAAAAATTCTGAGTCCCAAATACCAGTGAAAATGACATTTGGTTATCATAGATGGAACTAGTAAGTACAAATATAGTTAGAGTTTGACTCCTTCCAAAATCCTAACAGATTCAACTTTACAGTCCAGTGATGTTTTATGAACTGAGTATCCTTGTATATTTATGATTCAATCTCAAGGATCCTAAAATGCTTTTGTAATTTTACATGAACCATTTCATAGTGACTCTTGAATAAGACACACAATTTAAGAGTGCTAACTCAAATGAAAAAAATCTAGTCCCTAAAGAAACATGGGAGATAAATGTCCTGTCTCCTTTATGATAATCAACTCACATTAAAGAGAGCAAGAGAGCAAGTGAGTGAGAGATACTCTCCTACTTCCAAGTAAAACTGACTATACTCAAATGGTCATATGAAAATTATTTTAAAATGAGTTTTCATGCTATGACAATATAAGTAACACTAAATATATTAATTATAACCATGACTGAAATTGTATGAAACAAAAGGTATTTTTGATTCTTATCTTTTTTTTCTGGAAGTTGAGGGGATCAAGTCCAGAACTTTGCACATGCTATACAAGTACTGTACTATTGTACCACTGAACTACATTCCTGGTCCCTAATCACTGTTGCTTATTATAGTAGATGAAATAAAATGCTTGTGTTACATTGTAATGTTGAAATTCAAAAAGAAGAAGGTAGTTTAAATATGTAGGACATTAGAGTTAAAAAATTTGATGGATGGACGAAGATGATGGATGGAAAACAGTCATGTTTTAATTGGGGTAGAAAATAGGGAAATTTTATGAAATTCTCTACTCAAATCAAAATAAAACAAAGGGAGTGGAGTACAGCTTTAATTATCAAGAAAAATGGGATGACACAAAGACAACTGACCAAATAGCAGAGACTAAAATGATAGAGAGAGGGGCTGGGATTTAGCTCAGTTGGTAGAGCACTGCTCTGCAGTCTCTGAGGTCCTGAGTTCAATTCTCAGAACTGAAAAATGGGAGAAGGACGTGGCAACCCACTCCCAAGGCAATCCCAAAACAGTCAGCCATTGAAAATCCTATGAGTGTTGCTATAAGTCGGATACCGACTCGATGGCACCTAACAACAACAACAACAACAAAATGATGGAGAAGACAGAATGGTGGGACAACTCTCCATAATCCTCAGCCACAGGGAAGATGGCAGCAGAGGGCTTTGGAGGATATAGAGCCTTTGGAAAGTGCATAGCTGAAGTGAGTTCCAGCGGAGCCATCCCTGACCATGGGCAGCTGGCAGGAGAAAAGGTGGCACCACCTGCAAGGACACAGAGCTGAAGAGACCCAGCAGAGCTATTCCTGACACTGGATAGATGATAAGATACAAGGTGCAGCCATCATCAAGGCTGACTTGCTGAAGAGTGAAATGAGGGGTCATTCTGATCGCCAGGCAGCTGGAAGTGGAAAAGAAGGAGATGACTGCAAGGGTACATGGCTGAACAACAAACCAGCTGGACAATTCCTGATGCCTGGTGGCTGGTGGAGGGAAAGTTACAGTGGCCAAGAAGGGTGTGAGGCTCAACAATGACCCAGTGTAGCTATCCCTAATGGTAAGTGGCTGAAATGAGGTACAATGAGGCACATGGCAAGGATGCATAGCTGAAGAAAGTGTGGCAGGGTCCTCTAAAATGGTCATGTCTGGTAGGAGGGAAGGTGGACAAAGTGGAGGTTGGCAAGAATCTCCAGATAAGAGGCAAGACAACATGGCTTGACTGTATGGTGTTGGACCCAGGGATTGTGGGGTTGTCTTTTTGTTGTTGTTGTTTTATTTTTGGCTGTTTTTTTGTTGTTGTTTTGTTTGTAAATGAGGAGAAACCATCACCACCCTGACCTCTAGAACCATTGGAACCTTGAGCTAGAGGGAGGAAAACTGAAAGGTGGTAAGTTCAGGGGCTGAAGAACTACAGGTGTTGCTGGATCCCTGAACCTAAGGAAACTTGGGTTGTGGGGAAGGTCTTGGGAGCCTAAGATATATGGTTTATGCAGTGGTGCAACTAGGGTCTGGAAATGCAGGGATAGGGAGAAGCTGAAGGGGCAGTGCTGAATGTAGAGGATGAAGCAGGAGCTAGGCACTGGACACTGAGGCTGCAAACTATATGGTAGTGGGAGGGAGAGAAAACACCAGTGTCTAGTCAACACCAAAACTCACAGAAAGGTTTGGGAGAGAATCTTTTTACACACTGAGGAGTTGGGACCTAGCACCCAGAGCAAGCACTAGGCAAACCTAACTAGAAAACCCATGAAACATGAAAGGACATGGTAGATTGGTAGATCCCATTGACCAAATCACTCAATGAAAAATGTCAGGGTAATCAGATTCCTGGAGATTCCCGAAAAAGAATTTAGAACTCTGCTGAGAAATATGCTAAAAGTCCTCAAACACAACACCATTATAGCAACTGATTCACTGGAAAAAAAGGTATTTGATTTGGAAGAACAATTCTCCAGAAAAATAGAAATTCTGAAGAATAATCAAGCAGAGGTCCTCAAGATGCAAGAAAATTTAAACTAACTCAGAATTATGGTAGAATATTCAGTTTCAAGACTAAATGAAGCTGAAAACAGGATAGCTGAAGCTGAGGATAAGGTAGAAAAACTTGTTTACACACATGCCAAGATAGAAAGAATGATGAAGCAGTATGACCAAAATTTTCAGGAAATATATAATAAAATGAAGAAACAAAACCTATAAATATGAAGGAGCCAAAAACAACATAAGAGGATTAGGAAATTTATTCAAAGAAATATTAGATAAAAACTTCTGAAACTTAAGGCAAGAGCTAGATATCTATACAAATGAAACATTCAAACCCCTAACTGAGTAGATCAGAACACATCATCTTCATGAGACATAATTGGAATGCTAAATCTAGAGAGCAAAGAAGATATTTTAAAAGCTATAAGCCAACTCATTTTTAAAAGGTAACCTGTCAGAATGACAGTGGACTTCTTAACAATGTTAAAGGCAAGGAAAGCTTGGACAGACATGATCCAAGTCTGAAAAAGAATAGGTGGCAACCAAGATTACATTACCAGTGAAGTTATCTTTAAAAATAAATAGTGAGTGTATAACATTCCATGATATTGCCTTGTTTAATATTTGCAGCTACAAAACCAGCATGGGGGAGATAAAATAATCCCAGTACAAGATCAAAGAAGTGAATAATAAACATAAGAGGAAGTTAAGAAAAATACAGGCCAAATATGAATCAAGAAAGAGTAGAGAAGTTAGAGAAGGCCCAATTAAATAACATAATGACACATTTCAAGGCATTAGAAAGCCAAACAGCAGCCAATCTCAAAAGGAGCACTCAGGTAGAAATTATCAAGATCAAGGCAGAGATATCCCAATTAGAATCTATAAAGACAATATAAAAAATTAATGAGAATAAGAGCTGGCTCCTTGAATAGATTAGTAAAATAGGTGCTCCCTAAAAGAAACTGCCACTAAAAGATAGAAAGAAAATGCTCAAATTGAAAAAACTTAGAGATGAGAATGAGGTCATAACCACTGATACTAATAAAATCCAGAAAACCATCAGGTAATATTTTGAGAAATTGTACTCCCAAAAAAATGAAAATTCAAAAGAAATGGATAAGTTCATTAAAAGATATGAATTATCAAAAGTGAGACTGGAGGATATAAACAATTTAAACAGACCCATTACGTTCACCAAAATAGAGAAGATAATAAAAGGTCTCCCAACAAAGAAAAGTTCAGGCCCTGTAGGTTCACAGCAGAATTCTATCAAACATTCAAAGAAGAATGAATACCTATTCTCCTCAAACTATTTTAAAAAGTAGAAAAGTAAGGGACACTCTCAATCTCATCCTATGAGATCACTATCATGCTGATACCATAACCAGGAAAGGACACCTCAAGGAAAGGGAACTATAGATGAATTTTGCTGATGAATATTAGTGCAAAAATTCTCAACAAAATCTTGGCAAACAGAATTCAGCAACACATAAAAAAGTTCACACACCATGATCAGGTGGGCTTCTATCTTTAGATGCAAGGCTGGCTCAACATATGAAAATCAATTAAGGTAAATCAACAGATCAAAATACTTTCAGACAAAAATCACATGATCATCTCAATTGATGCTGAGAAGGCCTTTGAGAAAGTACAACACACTTTCATGATAAAATCCCTGGAAAAGATGGGTGTAATAGGGAAATACCTCAACATCATAATGGCCATTTATGAAAGAACTGCAGTCAATATCATATTAAATGGGGAAAAACTGAAACCATTTCCTCTAAGATCAGGAACAAGACAAGGATGTCCACTCTCTCCTCTATTATTCAATATTATGATAGAAGTCTTAGCCAGAACAATCAGAGAAGAGAAAGAAATCAAAGGGATACAGATAGGCAAGGAAGAGGCCAAATTATCTTTATTCACAGATGACATGATCCTTTACCTAAAGGACCACAAAAATTCCTCTAGAAAACTCTTAGATCTAATTAACTCCTTCAGCAAAGTAGCAGGATACAAAATCGACACTCAAAACTCAATAACCTTCCTTTATACCAATTGTGAACAGAAAGAGATGGAAATTAAGGCAATAAACCTTTTCACAAGAGGTCACCAAATAATTAAATACTTAGGTATTAATCTAGCCAAACACCTTGAAGACCTCTACAACATTAGTGAAATAAATTCCAGAGGAGGCTATAAGATAGAAGAACTTCCTCTGCTCATGGATTGGGAGAATCAATATTATAATAATAGCTATATTACCAAAAGCAATTTACAGATATAGTGCCATTCCCATTAAAATCCCAAAGACAGATTTTTCAGAAATTAAAAAAAAATCCAAAAATTCATATGGAAGCACAAATGACTATCTACAGCCCAAAAAGTCTTAAGCTACAAAACCAGTGCAGGTGGGATCACAATATCTGACTTTAAACTATACTATAGAACTATAGTAGCAAAACCAGCTTGCTACAGGCACAAAAATAGGTTTGAAGACCAATGGAACAGAATTGAAGGTCCAGAGATACATCCTCACAACTACAGCCACCTGATCTTTGACAGAGGGCCTTAAGGACATGAAATGGAGAGAAGATGGCCTCTTCAACAGATGATGCTGGAAAACTTGGAAATCCATCATCAGAAGAATGAAAATAAGCCCATATCTCTCAGGTTGCATGAGATTCAACTGAAAATAGATAAGAGACTAAGAGACATTTACATAGATAGGATAAACTTTTTTTTTTTTTTTTTTTTGCGGTACTGGGGGTTGGACCCAGGGCCTCACACTTGCATGCTCTGCAAGTGCTGGACTACTGAGCTGCGCCCCCAGCCCATTTTTTACTTTTTTTTTTTTTTTTTTTTTGAGACAGGGTCTCGCTAAATTATGCTGACTGCCTCTGGTCTGGAACTTGCAATCCTCCTACCTCGGCCTCCGGAGCCACTGGGATTACAGTTGTGCACCACCACACCCAGCATAGGAAAAACTCTTTAACACATAGCCAGCTGGAAAAATTTCCTTAACAAGACTCCAATCACTCAGGAAATGGCACCAAGAATTAAAAAATGGGATTACATGAAATTAAAAAGATTCTGCACATCAGAGGAAGCAATGAAGAGTTAAGGAAGAGACTTTTGAACAGGAAAAGAAACTATGCATTCCACACATACAACAGAGGAATAATTTCTCAAATTTACAAAGAACTCAAGAAAGAAAATTGCAAGACAATAAATAACCCAATACACAAGTGAGCAAAGGAAACAATCAGACACTTCTCCAAAGAAGTTCATAGGGCTGAAAAACACATAAAAAATGCTCAATATCCTTAGCCATTAGGGAAATGTAAGCCAAAACAACTCAGAGATTCCAAATAACTCCATTAAGAATAGGCAAGATCAGTAAAACAAACAAAGCAAATGCTGGCCAGCATGTGGAGAAAAAGGAACTCCATTACACTGCTGGTAAGACTGTAAATTAGTTCACCCACTTTAGAAATCAATGTGGCAATAACTCAGAAAACTAAAAATAGAACTGTCATATGACCTAGCTATACTACTCCTGGGAATATACTTGAAGGGAGACAAGTCATCATAACACAGAGACACCTGCATCTCCCTATTTAATGCAGCACTCTTCACAATAGCAAGGATGGGACACCAACCAAGATACCCATCAACAGAAGAATGGATAAAAAAATTATGGTTCCTGTATACAATGGAATATTACTCAGCAATAAAATAAAATGAAGTAATGTCATTTGCTGAAAAATGGATGGAACTAGAGAAAATGATCTTACATGAATGAATACAGACTCAAAAAGAGAAATACCTTATGTTCTCACTCATATGTGGACGCTGAATCTTCTTTAAATGAAGAAATAACCCTATGCATAAGCAGATACGTAAAAGTGCACAAATGAACTTAGCAAGGAAAGGAAAATATAAAGAGAAGGAAGAAGGAGGGAGGGGACTAAGAAAGGGAAGATAAGGTTGTGCAAAGGGGAAGGGGAGGAGAAAAAGAAGAAGTGGATAATTTCAATGCAAATGATGCAACTTCATGAGTACATAGGAAAAATAGGAGAATATAATCCATACATGCATAAGAGTTTTACTACATAGTAATCAAAATATTCCATAAACTTTGTAAGTTGATGAAAGTGTAACCAAAGTGATGTAATAGTTGCATAATGGAAAAAGCAAATACTGTATTACTCTGTACCCCATTAACATTTATCAATAAAGGGAAAAAAGAAAATAAAGAAAGTTTGGTGTGAATGTAAGCATAAGAAGATTTAGAGAGACTTAGAAAACTCATAACAAATAATTTAACTAGAGAGATTTGTATCTTTGTCATTAGAGTAGAGGAGGAGAGGTGGAAAAAGCTACATAAGGTAAAATCTAGCTCCAGAAAAAACACATGCTCATTGCTCTCATAGAACTTGTCATGCACGCTTTTATCTCTTGTATTCCTAAAGAATGGCATTGTAGGGGGCTCAGCAGAGCCAGGTCACTAGCAGAGTACCAATTTAGTAGTTCCAAACCACATGCAAGGAAAATGAAATCCTTGATATTATTTAGTCAGACAGGCAGCAATAATTCAGGAACATGTCCCATAATTAATCATATGGTGCATAAAACTGTGCATCAAAGTAAAAACAAATCTTAGTTGTTAAAATAAAACTAGGAAGTATAAGTAAATGCAAATTATTTTGGACTGAGAGATAAAGATTACATTTTTGTCAATTTTTTTCTTTTATGCCCTGATTTTATCTTGCATCCACAGTGTCTGGCTCTTTACTAAATACTCAATAATCATTTGCTAAATGTAGGAATTTATAAACCTAAAAAGGAAAAGAAATAGGATACCTGGAGTAAAATAATTGTAATGTTATAATTGTGAAGAGTTGCAGCTATGAGTACAGACTCAACACTTCCCTAGTCTTGATATAATTACTTCCCACCAAGCACTCTCTGCCTTACCAGGGATGGTTAGATTGCTAGGCCACTGATGATAGAGTCATTCATTTTAGGACTCATTGTAGAAAGGAGTATCCTGACTCCTTTTAATTCCTCAGAGGTGATAATAGTGAATGACAATCTCGAGTTTCTTTTGCTTATTTTCTTTTCTACTTTGAAAAATTAATTATACAAAACCCTTTAATACATTTGCATAGATATGAAGGAATTGTGTTGTTTTAAGGATCATCACCTTACTGAGAATAGAAAATTCAGACAAATATAATTATTCTCTGTTGACTTTGCTCATAATTTTTCTACTTAACCGTGAGTGAGTATAGAGTGTAGAAGCGTACTCAAATTAACTAACAAAATTTTTACCTAATATGAATTATCTTTAACAAAAGAAAAATATATGAAACTAATCTTTTTTTTCAATCTATTTGTAGAAAACTAGATTTTCTGTTTTATATTCGAAATATCTTCTGAGTCTTTTTGTTGATTTAAAACTAAAACTAGTTAAGATGCAGAATGAACCTCAGTGTCCAACAATGGATAAATGGACTAAAAAGGTAGTATAAATACATATGCTGAGGTTTAGTTTAGTTGAGAGAGTGCTTATTCTGTCCATTCTAAGGCTCTATGTTCCATCCTCAGCACTGTAAAAATGGGAGAAGAATCAGGCAGCCCACTCCCAGAGAAAACAGCCATTCAAAATCCTATGAAAAACAGAGAAAAATTGACACCTCTCAGGGCATTGCACAATGTGGGTGAGTGGTTTTTTTTTTTTTTTTTTTTTTTTTTTTTTTTTTTTTTTTTTTTTTTTTTTTTTTTTTTTTTTTTTTCTGTTGTTCATAGGATTGCTATGAATTGGACTGGACTTGATGGCACCTGACAACTTTCACAACAACATAAATATATACAATAGACTATTATTAAGCCTTAAAAAGGAGGAAATTCTGGTGTCTGTGACTATCATGTCTGAACCTGGAGGACATTATGTTAAAGTAAATCAGTGCATGAGTTTGCTTATATGTGGAATCTAAACAAGTCCAATTAATAAAAGCAAAGAGTGAATGGTGTTTTTCAGAGACTGGGGGTTGGGAAAATGGGGAGGTGATGGTCAAGGGGTACAAAATTTATGTAAGATGAAAAACTTTTGGAGATCTGATGCATAGCATCGTAACAGCAATGAGAATCTTTATTGAAAATGAGAGGAGTGTATTAAATATTCTGTTTCATATTTTTTTATAGCTGTAATCTACCCTATAGGTTGGCAGACTTTCTAAAAAGTGCCAAATAGTATTTTAGGCTTTTTGAGCTATATAGTCTCTGTTATAACTACTCAACTTTGTCGTTGTAGTATAAGAATAGTCCTAACAATACATAAATGATTGAGAAGAGTTGTATTCCAATAAAACTATTCTTTAAAAATGTACCTCCACAGCTATAGTCTATAGATCCTTGATATATAGAATGCTTAAATTTATGATATGGAGGATAGCTATATTTCTATCTCCAAAATTTAGATTTATATTAGTTCACTGAACCCTAATATTGTCTGTCAGCCTAGTTTCTTCTCTAGATTATGAGACCTCTGAGGGTGAGGACCCTGGCATATCCAACTCTGTGCCACTCTAATCTACAAAACAGAATTCATTACATATATGTTGTACTTGAAACATAGTCTCTTTCCATGGAAATAGTTTTTACTTTAGAAGTTTATGCATATTTTAACTTTTGCCTTGTGAGTGGGTTGCCACATTCTTCTCCCATTTTTGCAGTGCTGGGAATCGAACTCTGGCCCTTAGAAACTGCAGAGCAGCTTTCTACCAACTGAGCTAAATCCCAGCCCCAACTTTTAACATAGCATTTCTAAATTAGCAAATACTTGAATAAACAGCCATGGTCTATGTAACTGAATCAGTTGTGATTTTTTTCATCATTTTTAATAAAAACTTTATCAACAGTCTATATAAGCATATTAGATTAAACTTTATTTGGACTTAATTTTTGACCCATTACTTTCACTATAGACTTCTAACTATTGTCACACAAACTTTGGGCTCCACAAATTGTCTTGCTGCTGATCCAGTCTTGTGAGTTACTTGTGATATTAGAATTTGGGGAAATGAAGCATATCTGTGGTCTCTAATTCTTACTAATTTTCCTATTTAAACATTCTTCTGGTAAACTTTCCTCCTTGGCCAGTACCACTGTACTTTCCTCATTAAAAGTAACTTAAAAATAACTGTAAGGAATCTTAAAATATTTATATTTTGGAATTTGGACTTCAGAAAATTGCAGACATATAGAAGTAGCTGCATATACAATATTGTTCATTGAATCATTTTTAAGAGCAGAAAGGAAAAAAGTGAATTGTCTAACATACTTAGTGAAGGACAATATTTGATAGAAAAACATACCAATCAGAAAGAGCAGCAGTTCTCAAATAAGAATGAACTCACTATATTTTAGAAAGTAAACAAAGGCCAAGATAGCTAGGAAATGGCATTCAATGGGAAAAGTGTTGTGAAATGAAACCAATCATGCAAGGCTTATAATCCATGTTGAATGTGCTAGAATTTATCTAAGCAGCAATGAGAAGTCATTGAAGAATTTTTAAGCTGGGGATTATGAAATAAAACCTGATTTCTTCAAGTATCATTGTGGTTCCTGTGAGGAGAATAGATTGTAAAAGGAGAAGAAAATTTAAAGAGACACTAGTTAGAAGTTGCTTCAGATTTCCAGATGTGTACGCATAATTTTTGTTCACTAATTTGTTTTATCTCTCTTGGGTCCATATATGGAAGACTAGTATTCACACTCTTGTACTTTATATATTATTCACAGAAGCAGATGCAGCTCATCTGGTCTGATATATTTAATCTCTGGTTTAAAATCTTCCACTGATAATTTTCTTTTTTATTGGAAATTTTTAATGTACAACTCAATGTGTTTCATTCTGACATGCATTTCATTGTGACATTTCCATATATTTCCATTGTACATTGCATGCATAACTTCCCCCTTACCCTCTTGTGCCTCTCCTCCACTACCTCCCCACCCACCCACCAATGGCCTCCTTTCTACTTGCATGTCTTTTTGTGGGAATATTTTTCTGTACCTGTGCATCCCGATTATGATTTAAGTTCAAACCTTTTTCTATAGTGATACATCTTTTTAAATTATCAGCAGTATCACATGAATAATCTAGCCCATTTGCATTATTTTCATCTTTGGTATTATTGGTATTATTATAATAATTTCCTGAACTACTAAAGTTGGACTTTTTACTTTGAGGCTGCCCTTGTTCTCATTCCTCACTCCTCCTTAGCCCTCCTCCTCTTCCTGTCTTCTCTCATCATTGCTTCCTTTTGCTACAAATTACATTTTACTTTTTTGATTGCTGAGTAGTATTCCATTATGTATATGCACCATAATTTTTTTTACTCATTCTTCTGTTGGTAGGCACTTTGGTTGATTCCATATCCTTGCTATTATGAAAGGTGCTGCATTGAATATGGAAATGCAGGTGTCAATGTGGTATTATGCCTCATCTCACTTTGGGTGTAGTCCTAATACTATTATAGCTGGGTCATATGGTAGATCTATTTTTAGTTTTCTAAGGTACCTACATATTAATTTCCAAAATGGTAGAACCAATTTACAACACAACCAGCAGTGTAAGAGGGTTCCCTTTTCTCCACAGCCTCACCAGCATTTGTTGTTATTTGTTTTATAGATTTGGCCATTCTTACTTGAGTAAGGCTGAATCTCAGGGTTGTTTTGATTTTCATTTCCCTAATGGCTAGGGATATTGAACATTTTTTCATGTGTTTCATGGCTTTATCGAGCCTCCTCATTTGAGGACTCTCTGTTCAGTTTCTTACCATAGTGAATGAGGGATCAAGCCAAATATTAAGAAGCTGTACCCAGAACACCAAAGAATTGTCCATCAGTAATTTCTGGAGTAGGACAGAGTAACTTTTCAGGAGTTATCTAGAATCTAGAATTCATTTTGTGAGAGCAATTAGTATGTATTTGCTAAATTAAGCCAGCCTGCAGCCATACCAATGTGACATCAGATCCCATCAGATCTTGGAAACTAAGCAAGGTCTAGCCTGGTTAGTACTTGGAAGGGAGAATGCCTGGGAACACCAGGTTCTGTAAACTAGGA
This sequence comes from Pedetes capensis, assembly GCA_007922755.1. Classification (NCBI taxonomy): domain Eukaryota; kingdom Metazoa; phylum Chordata; class Mammalia; order Rodentia; family Pedetidae; genus Pedetes; species Pedetes capensis. Next base: position 24,923 of record VMDO01004647.1, on the reverse strand, counting down.
GAAGGACCAGGCAGCCCACTTACAAAACACACTCAGCCACTGAAAACCCTACGAACAGCAGAGAAGCACTGATAATAGTGTTTTGCCTGTTGCATGTAGGGTTATAGGGTTGCTATGAGTGGAACATCGACTCAACAGCCTCTAACAACAAATCAAGCCACTGAGCAATGATTGTTATTTGATAATATAAATAAGTGGTACATCAGAAGAAAGATATTAAAGTCACTATGGGTGGAAGTAAAACATAATAGGAGTAGATAAGACATAACAAGAATCCTAAGATCAAGAAAAAAAGATCCTGGAGACTGCCTCCAGAAATTCTTGTGAGGCTTGGCAAAAAATGTTACAGGAGGACAGGCAGAAAATGCATAGAGGCAAAGCAGGCTCTGTGAGAAGACACAGAAACCAAGAATTTGAGACTTATATTCAGTATTTCCACAGGTTCCATGGCTCAGTGATACATGCATTCGTCCTACAGGCTTTCGCTCCGTAGATCAGCTTTTCAACTGTGACTGCCCCCTTCACTTTGTTTGTTATTGGGCATCAATACTTTTCATTCTTCTTTTCTATTTGTGCTCCATTGCATAAAGTGTGAAGTAAAAAGCCTAGATTTATATTTGTTTCAATATCATCATTATTGTAGGTCTAACAGTTTTCCCTGGGGCTGGGATTTGGCTCAGTTGGTAGAGCGCTGCACTGCAGTCTCTGAGGTCCCGAGTTCATTTCCCATCACCACAAAAAGGGGAGAAGGACCTGGCAATCCACTCCCAAGGCAATCCCGAAACAGTCAGCCATTGAAAACCCTATGAGGGTCGCTATGAGTCGGATAACGACTCGACAGCACCTAATAACAACAACAACAACAACAGCTTTTCCTAGTTTATATTGCAGATGGAATTTTATCTTCATTTTATACCATGTCCATTTTCACAAAAAAGAATGTGGGAAGTAGGAGAAATGTTGCCATCTCCCTTTACATTCTTTCAATGTCAAGTTTTAATCTTCCTATACCATGCAAGGTTATTTTCGTGATCATAAATGTTGAGAGAAAAATTTACTACATGTCCTACAGCTACTGGGACCATAGGATCATTACATTATAGTGCTTCTCAAATATTTCCATTAAAATAGTTCCTGTGACAAGAGACGATGAGTGCTTATATATAACTATTATAAGTTTTATCTTATAATACATGTAAATATCTACAAAAAGATGGCATATTAATGTATCTTTGTATAATAACACCTGCAGCCGTAGCCCTGTGGCATCCAATCCCGTCAGATCTCGGAAGCTAAGCAGGGTCGGGCCTGGTTAGTACCTGGATGGGAGACCGCCTGGGAACACCAGAAGCTGCAGGCTTGGGAGAAGGACCTGGAAACCACCTCCCAAAAAATCAATCTGCCATTGAAAACCCTATGAACAACAGAGAAGCACTGACAATAGTGTTTCCCCTGTTGTACTGAGGGTCGCTATGAGTCGGATACCTACTCGACGGCACCTAACAACAACAACAACAGTATAAGAACATTAAAAATCACCACTGACTAAATTTGACACTCAAGAAAGAATCATTGTATTTGTTCTGAGAATTTATGCTTTTACATATCACTTGTAAATTTTTCCTAACAGATACTGTATATTAGTTTGAAAAGCCCAGTTCTGAGATAATCATTAAAACAGACATTGATTTTTACTGCAATGTCAAATACATTTTTCTGAAATGACAATAATAAAAAAAATCTCAATTTTCTGGAAAGACAAACAAATCCATTCAGAAAATCTCTGAAATTTCAATTGCTGTTGACAGGTCCACATTAATTTAATACAAATTTTATTTGTCTTGTATAAGTCTCCATAGTATGGGATAAAAAAGTAATGGTAAAATATTTAAAACCTTCTGGAATTTATTGACAGCAGCAACAACAAAAGCAACTTATTCACTTTACGTGGACTATGTTATTGCTAATTTTTCAAGATTTGGAAAATATTAAATTTGAGAGACAGCATTGTGAAAAATGATCTGAGAGAACTAGAGTTCTTCCATGCTGTCACTAACTATATAATTTTACAAAATAATTGAAGCTAAATTCTAACACCTAAAATATTTGCAGAGATGAGCTTTGTTTTATTTTCAATACTATGATTCTGTTTGTTGACACAATCATACTGTGACTTTGACAACTTTTCATCATTTTCGTAACTTATAGTACATTGTTTCAAGAAATGTAAATCATCGAAAGAATTTCACAAAACCATTTTTTGGCACTTTTTACAGCTTCTTGGAAATTTCTTGACAGTTGAGTTCATCAAAAGTGACAGGTAACAATTAATTGTATTTTCCTCACCACAGATTAAAAAAAAATACTGACTACAACTAGCATTTAAGACCCCAGGGAATGTCATTGTTTTTTTCTTCAGAAGATAGAATTTGGATTTACCAAATGAGGGTGGGTTAATATCTTGAAATGCATACTTAAAGGAATATCTGAAAATCCCGTCAGCTCACATAATAATGAAGAGTTAAATGGATGTTTCAATTTGATGTCTTCAACAACATGAATTGCTTTTTAATAAAATTTATGATACAAAAATCATTTACACTTATTCTGTATTATAATTTTATTTCATTTAGTGAGGACCTTTGGCAACTCATTTGAAAAATTATTTTTGAACTTTAAAATGTGAATATTATTTTTAGTAGAGGATAATATGCATCATTAAAATTTGCATGTTGATTTAGAATTTAATGATTTGATTTTGATAATATAGACTGATCTAACTCATTGGAGTGGCATCTATTAGTAAAAAAAAAACTAAGGTTATTGGTAGAAAGGCTATTGGTGAAAAAACCTAAGGTTATGGATTTTAGTTTTGGGAATGGGCCACAGGCATTCTGCAGACCAATAAGCATTAAAGCTGAAATATCTGCTGATGCAGACTATTAGTAATGCTCAATTTTACTTTGGTCTAGAGGCTAATTTTAAAGTCAGAAGGGAATTTGAGAATGAAGCTACAAATAAATTTCTATGCAGTTTATCATAGCAAAAAGATGGAAATAATATGATCATGTAAGACCTAAAAATATCAATGTGTTTGTCAGCTGGTAGGATTTCCAGGTAAGAGCACAAAATGACAGCTAATTTATTTTACTTTATATTTATTTATTTATTTATTTATTTATTTATTTATTTATTTTTTGGTTAAAGCAAGTACCATTCGTGTGTCTTACAGGGCTTCCTTCTTATGACCTATAATTTCATCCACAGACAGTGATTTGCAAATGTAAATCTCTATTGTTTCCAAAATCCTTTGAAATGATATCTTAATTTGTTTTTCCTTTTTTGCTCCCTCTCTCTCTCTTTCTCTCTCTCTCTTTCTCTTTTTCTACACACACACATAGACAGACACACATAGAATTCTACAAACCAGTAAAGGTGCAATCAGCATATCTATCTCAATATATATTCTTCAGTTTTACATTTGTATTAGGAATGAAGCTTGAGTAGCAGCAGAAGAGAAAGTTTAAATTAAAAAAAGAGAGAGATGAAACAATAAATTACACGTGCAAAGATAAATATTGGAATTACTTTTGCAAAATCCATTTCTCTGTTCAATACACTTTCAAACTCCTATAGTTTTTGCTGCTAATATATTTGTTGACAACAATAAAGATTTGCATCTCTCTTGTTCTTGTTTAAAAATTTTGGCATTGAAGTTTTTTTATGAAATTGTTTTTAAGAATTCTTTCTCAGTAATATTTAGGAAGTTGTTGTTGTTGTTGTTTTTAGCTGTTATGGAGTTGGGTGCAACTCATAGTGACCCTATGTAAAACAGAACAAAACACTCTTCAATTCTGTGCCAGGCACACAATCTTAATTATGTTTAAGCCCATTGTTGCAGACACTGTGTCAATCCATCTAGTTCAGGGTTTTCCTTTTATTCATTGACCTGCCACTCCCTCAAACATGATGTCCTTCTCCAGGGATTGGTCTCTCCTGACTACATGTCCAAAATATGTAAGTTGCAGTCTAGCCATTCTTGCTTTCAAGGAGCACTCTGGTTGCACTTCTTCAGGACAGATCCATTGGTTCTTCTGACAGTCCCTGGTATATTCAATATTCATCTTCCACACCATGGTTTAAAAGCATCAATTCTTCCCCTGTCTCATGTATTCAATGTCCAGCTTTCACAACCATATGATACAACTGAAGATACCATGGCATGAGTCAGGTACACCTTCATCTTTAATACGATGTCTTTACTTATCAATATTTTAAAGAGGTCTTTTGCCACAGCTTTTCCCAATGCAACATGTCTTTTGATTTCTTGACTACTTCTTCCACAGTTGTTGATCGTAGAACCAAGGAAAGCAAATCTTGGACAATCTCATTCTTTTCTCCATTTATCATGAAGTTGCTTACTGACCCAGTTGTAAGGATATTTGTTTTGTTGATGTTGAGTCACAATCCAAACTAAAGGCTGTCTTCCTTTATCTTCATCAATAAATGTTTCAAATCCTCTTCACTTTCAGCAAGCAGACTTTTATCATCTGCATAACACAGGTTGTTGTATTTTGTTCATATAGTAATGAATAAAGAATATACTCTCAGATCATTTCCATAGCTTGTTATAGTAATGAACACATTCTAAAGTTATGAAAATGTAATAGAATAAAACAATAGATAACTCCTATATATCTCTGAAGTAAATATATTGTTATTATTTCATGAACTTCATCATAAATATTCCTCTATGTATCTATACATAAAAAGTATGACTATATCCATGCATTCATCCCTGGATTCATGGCAGAAATTTTATTGACAGCTTTAAAAATAAGATAATTATTTTGTCAGTGCTTTCTTGCTACTCATAGGGTTTTCTATGGCTGATTGTTTCAGGAGTGGGCTGCTGGGTCTTTCTCCCAAGACAGCAGCATCTGGAATTCCCAGTTAGTCTCCCACCTGAGGCCTACCCAGAAACTACCCTACTTAGCTTAGAGATCAGATGATCTCAGATGCCAATATGGTATAAGAAAAAAAATACTTTAAAAGATATATTTTAAAAAAATCATTGAATACAAGCAATTTATCTTTCTTAGCAGGATATCCTTAGGGCTTAGTGCTATTCTCTAGTTAGTGTTCTTTAACCTCTTAACTGGTATTGTGCTTCTAGGGTCACATAAGACCTTATGATACACAAACTTGCACTTAGGCAAGTTCTACAATCCCTGTATCTGGCACCCACTCAGGGGTCTATTTTAACCCCACAGTACCGGTTCAGACTTAACCTCAGTGAGATGTCCTCAATGTATGTGTTGCAAAAAGGAAGAGGCTGATTGGGTTAAATATAGTTGAATATAGTTTCTGAAAATTCTAGAGGGACATGCACATTATATTATATAGAATTGCCTAATTTCTAAGGTTAAGCATTGTAATTACCCTGAAGTCTGTGCTATTGTTTTAAATATGCATCACAATTTCTTCCATTCAGTTAGGGTACACTTCAGTATAATGAGTTCCCACTCACTTTTTCAGTTTCTATTTGTGCCTGAGTAATGTCATGATCAGAGGGCATTCATTTTAATCTGTTCCCTGGTAGGTGTCTGGTCCCTACAACAAGTCACAGTACCACCTATGCTCATTGACTTCACTCTACATTTCCCACAGCAGCGTACTCATAACTCAACCACATCTGTCTCATTCAGCTTTGAGATAAGAATGCATTAGTACAAATTCTCAGGATTAATTCCATTTACCTGCTGTCCTCACTGTGTGGCTGGAGGACAGCAAGCAATCTTGGATCAGAATCTTTTTGTTCTTTCATTTCTAGTTGCCCTCTTTTCCTAGATGATTTTTCCTCTAGTTTATTTGACTCTGGAAAAGAGAATTTTTTTAACTTTTTTTATTTCACTCTATACCAAATAAGAAGGCATCTATAATTCTGTTTCTTTCTGTCTCATCCACTCCAAGTCTGAGTTTTAATATCAAGTACATTTGTATGCATGTGTGTGAGAGCCCATACAAAATCACATGCTAGTACATAGGTGGAGGTTGGAGATATGAAGTACAGTACACTACCTGCTAAATCATTTTTCAGATATTAATTAGAGGAAATTTAAATTTTTCTCACAAGGAAAAATACCCAACAAATTATAATTTATGTTTCCTCATCATTCATAAACTTATGTTGTACATCATTTCAGCCAGATGTTAGCCCATTAATCATAATCTTAGCATGCTTCACTATCTTTAACATTTTTTCCAATGCATTATAAATTGTTCTCCTAATCCAGATCTTCTAACCCAGGTCCAAGAAAAGTGTATAGCACACACTGTAGCATTCATTAACTAAATGCTATTCAATGAACTATTTTTAAGCCCACAGTTTTGTCATTATAAATAATTGATGTATCCACTAAGTAAAGAGAGAACAATAAAAGTCTATAAAACATAATATTAAAATTAAATTTAAATCCCATAATGAGTGACAGCTGAAAGATAATAGTGGATTATATGACAGCAAGGATGACACTGTCACAGGAATCATTTTCCCCATTTAGTATTCAGGTGACATAGGTACATGTGCCTTCTACCTTTAGCTGTTTTATGTGGACATAATTAATCCATATCAAACATTTTCCGATTATAAAATTCTTTAACAGATAAAATTTTACTGTTATTTTATTGAATTGATTTTAACTTTTCTCTTGCTCTCTTGAGGGAAGAAGTCTCATGATATTTGTTTATAGATTTATTCTGGAACTCATGTATTAAGGACTGTCTTGGTAGAAATTTACTGTTAATTCACTGGAACTTCTTTCTATTTATTTATTTTTTATTACTGGGGATTGGATTTGGGACTACATGTATGCTGGCAAGGGCTGCAACCCCAGCCCTTTTTTACATTTTTTTTCTTTTTCTTTTGTAGTACTGGTGTTTGAAGCCAGGGCCTTGCACTTGCATGCTTTGCAAGTGCTGGACCCTGAGCTGCATCCCCAGCCCCCCCCCCCTTTTTTTTAACTGTTTTTTGAGACAGGATCTCACTAAGTTATGCAGACCACCTCTGGTCTCAAATTTGTGATCCTCCTGCCTCTGCCTCCCAAGCCGCTGGGATTACAGGCATGTGCCACCATGCCTAGCTTCCTATTTTTACTTTTTGAGATATGGCCTTGCTAAGTTGTACAGGGGCTGGGATTTAGCTCAGTTGGTAGAGTGCTGCGTTGCAGTCTCCGAGGTCCCGAGTTCAATTCCCAGCACCGCAAAAATGGGAGAAGGACCTGGCAATCCACTCCCAAGGCAATCCGGAAATAGTCAGCCACTGAAAACCCTATGAGGGTCGCTATGAGTCGGATACCGACTGGATGGCACCTAACAACAACAAGAACAAGTTGTACAGGCTGCCTTTGGCCTTGAACTTGTGATCTTTCTGTCTATGGCTTCCAAGTAGCTGGGATTACAGGTGTGTGCCACCATCCCCAGCTTCACTGGTATTCCTTGTGTGTGGTGATTTCAGGCAGAAATTTACCTAGAAATGTTAGAAGTATATAAGGGGCCCATGCTAGCTTATATTGCTTTAGGGTAATGAATTGGGCTGAACTATGTCCACCTCAACCAAGTGTCAGTGAGAGAGACAGACAATTTAGTTTCTTTGATTAAATTACTCACATCAAAGAGATCTAGGTCATAGAAAAGAACTGTTTCTGTGTATCTTCAAGTAATAGTGAAAACTCTTCTATACCAATTCCAAAGTAAGTTGGATGATGCAAACAAAAACCCCAATGAGGAAAAATACAGCATCAATCTAAAGAGTTTTTTAATTAGTCCCATTATCAAGTCTTGCTGAGGATGTATAGAAATAAAATCTTTAATGCTTAGGTTGACAAAAGCATCTGGATTTTCCCAAGAAAATCCTGGCTATAGTCATTTGTCCCAGTATGCTTTTGAAAAGAACTCTTTTCATTTTCAGGTATTTTGACTTTTACAGTTATATGGACACATTGTGTGGAATGCTGCTTGCCATACAGAGTTTTACAATCAATTTAAAAAGGTTTTCATTATTTATTAAATTAGAAAAATTTGCCTAGCCTGTTTATTTTACTTCCTTTGCTTTCCTTGTCCTGCCTTTCCTTTCTCTTCACTTTTCTTTTTGAAATTTTCTGTTCAGTAGCCCAATGCAGAAGGCTACTGCAAATCACTGGGATCTATGAGGGGCTTCAAAGCCCAAGGAAGGCTAGGAGAGCACCAGGGATACAAGGTGAAATGCCATGATGGTTTAAATACAGAATAGTGTAAAAGGGCTTCCAGGAATTAATGCAATACTAATTGAGATGTTTCAAAACACAGAGGCATCACTGGATTTGCTCACTTGTTTATGCCAAGAGATCTGGGAAACAGCTAACTGGCCAACTGACTGGAAGAGATCCAAATATGCGCCTATTCCAAAGGAAGGGGATCCAAGCAAATGTTGAAATTATTGAATGATATCATTAATATTTCATGCAAGCATAATTTTGCTAAAGATCATTCAAAAGCCACTACAGCAGTATATTAATAGGCAACTGCTAGAAAAATCAAGCTGGATTCAGAAGAGGGTATGGAAACAGAGACATCATTTTTGTTGTCAGATGGATATTAGCTGGAAGCAGAGAATACTCTAAAGATGCCTTTCCATGTTTTATTGACTATGCAAAGGCATTTGACTGGGTGCACCACAACAAATAATGGACAACCTTGCAAAGAATAGGAATATCAGAGCACTTAATTGTACTCATGAGGAAAGCTGTACGTGGACAAGGAGACAGTCATTCCAATAAAACAAGGAAACACTGCCTGATTTAAAGTCAAGAAAGGTGTGTGTCAGGGTAGTATCCTTTCATGATACCTTTTCATTCACTATGCTGAGCAAATAATCTGAGAATTCAGACTTAATGAAGAAGAATGCAGCACCAGGATTGGAAGAAACTTCACTAACAACCTGCATTACGCAGATGACACAACTCTGCTTGCTGAAAGTAAAGAGGATTTGAAACATTTACTGATGAAGATCAAAGAACACAACCTTCAATATGGATTGCACCTCAACACCAATAAAACAAAAATTCTTACAATTGGGTCAGTATGCAACTTCATGGTAAATGGAGAAAAGATTGAAGGTGTCCATGACTCTGATTCACTAATTCTACAATCAACCTCCATGGAAGTAAGAGTCGAGAAATCAAAAGATGCATTGCATTGGGAAAAGCTGTTGCAAAGGACCTCTTTAAAGTATTGAAAAGTAAAAATGTTACATTGCAGATGAAGGTGTGCTGACTCATGCAATGATATTTTCAGTCACTTCATATGGTTGTACAATAAGCATATTGAATAAGTGAGTTGTTGTTGTTGTTAGTTGACATGGAGTTGGTGTCCAACCCATAGTGACCCTACATACAACATAGGAAACACTGTGGTCAGTGTTTCTCTGCTATTCATAGGGTTTTTGACAACTGATTATTTTTTGGGAGTGGGTTGCCAGGCCCTTCTCCCAAGCCTGCAGCACCTGGTGTTCCCAGGCAGTCTCCAATCTAAGTACTAACCATGCCCAACCCTGCTTAGCTTCAGAGATCAGGCAGTATCAGATGCTTTTGAATTATGGTGCTAGAGATGAATATTGAATATACCATAGATTGCCAAAAGAACCAACAGATCCATCCTAGAAGAAGTGCAACCAGAGTGCTCCTTGTAAGCAAGGATGGTTAGACTTCGTCTTACATGTTTTCGACTTGTTGTCAGGAGAGACCAATCCCTTGAGAAGGACATCATACTTGAGTGAGGGACAGGTAAACCAAAAAAGAGAGGACTTTTAACTACATGGATTGTCACAGTGTCTACAGCAGTAGCCTTAAACATTAAAAAAATTGTATGCCTGGCACTGAGTCAGGTAATGTTTTGTTCTGTTGTACAAAGGGTGGCTATGAAGCTGACCTGAGTCAATGGTATCAGACAACAACAGGATTCAAATTCCCATGTGTCTGTAAGCTTGTTGTGTTCTAAGGGCTTGCATGTCTCTGTGATGCTAAAATTATGCCACTGGTATTTCATATACCAACAGGCTCACCCATGGTAGACAGGTATCATCTGAGCTTTTGGACTGAAACAGGCTAGAGGGAAGGACCTAGAAGCCCATTCCTGAAAAAACTTATCCATTGAAAATCCTATGACTATCAGAGAAGCACTGTCAAATATAGTGCCAGAAAATGAACCCTGTAGGCTGAAAGTCATTTAAGAAATGACTGGGGACATGTTGCCTTCTCAAAGTAGAGTTAACCTTAATGATGAGTGGAGTAAAACCCCTGGGACTTCCTCTTGCTTATGTGGCATGACTCAAAATGAGAAGAATCTCAGTGACTGCAATAGTGGACTCAACATAAAAGACTGTGTGCATGGCATAATGTGGGTAATGTTTCATTCTGTGGTACTTAGTGTCTCTATGAGTCAGATCCAACTTGAGGGCAGCAAAGAACAATGAGGATTAAAATAAAGGTTGTTAGTGGATGCTGTGGAGTCATGCTCAGCTCATAGCAACCTTCATAGAGTTTTCAATGGCTGATTGTTTCGGGATTGCCTCAGAAGTGGATTGCCACATCCATCTCCCATTTTTGCATTGTTGGGAATCAAACCTGGGACCTCAGAGACTGCACAGTGGCACTCTACCAATCATGCTAAATTGCAGCCCCAAAATAAAGGTTTGTTGTTGTTGTTAGATGTCGTAGAGTTGGTATCATAGTGACCCTGCATACAACAGGCAAAACACTATTGTCAGTGCTTCTCTGCAGTTCATAGGGTTTTCAATGGCAGATTGATTTTTGGGAGTGGGTTGCCGGGTCTGTCTCCAAAAAGTAAATGTTAGAGTTAGTCAAATACCACCAACTTTCAGTTATAACATGGACAGCTTCTGAGGAAATCTGAAGTACAAACTACAGGTTATTCATGTGTTAATGATTTTATTTCTGGTGATCATTAAGCAAGATATGTATGTACTAAACAAACATTTTCAGCTAAAAAGTAAAGAAGTCACCTATTAATTATTAAGGAATACTAAAAATAAAAAAATAAAAGAATAGTAGCTACCTTCAGTGGGATAAAGAAGTGATTAGGATAAGGGGTACAAGGGACAGAACAATGATCAAATACATATTTAGAATACTGGCAATGTATCCTAACATGGGTGGAGATTATGTCGGTATTTGTATTGTGACAAATCTGAAATTTTTTCTGAAATTTTTTTATGTACTTTCTTACATATGTTATATTTTACAACAAAAATAAAGATGATATGACTGTAGAATAAGACAAGGAGTTATGTTAAGTTACATTGATGTTATGCTTGCCTAAGGTCTGATAGTTTTTTAGATGCAGCCTATTATCAAAGTTTATCTTTATGTTGTTTTAGTGTTATTTTTATGATCAACTTAAAATTAAATATTATATATATATATAGTATATATGACAAAAACTGCTCTCAGACAAAGGAAGTGATTTCTTTAGAATTTATCAGATATGAAAAAGTAGAAGTACATATCAAATTGAGGGGTTTTGTTTGTTTGTTTATTTTGAAGTCCTGGAAGAATGAATCCAGGGCCTTGTGCATATTTTAAAAGTGCTCTATCACTGACTTCCACTCTTACTTCCACCTCTTTTCTAATTAATTTTTTTTTAATCTTGAGTCAGGTTCTCACTGAGTTGTGTAGGCTGCCTATATCCTAGAACTTGCAAGCCCCCTCCCTCTTCCCCTCATATTACTGGCTTTATAGGCATTTACCACTGTGCCTGGCTTCAGATGTAGTCTTAGAGTCTATATTCAACATTTTTTGTTGTTTTTGTTTGTTTGTTTGTTTTTGATACAGGGACTCACTCTGTAGCCCAGGGCTTCCTGAAAATTGCTATGCAGCCCATGCTGGCCTCATACTCCCACTGATCCTCCTGCCTCAACCTCCTGAGTGCTGGGATTACAGGCGTGTGCCACCACGCCTGCCTTCAACATTCTTTTTATTACAATGTCATTCCTAATGCACTGCCTGACCTATAGTGAATTAAAACATAGGATATATGTTCCAGCAGTGGTCTGTTTACTCTTCTATGTAACTTTAGCATTCTGCTCTTAACAAATATTTATATCTGGTTTCCCTAAGACATTTGGTTCCTTGTGGTCAAGAGCAAAATCTTATGCATCTTTGCATTATTACCCAGCATCCATGTCATAAAAAGAGTATCAAATAAGTATTTGTTGAGGTAATACATAATTTACTTGGGAAAACAATTCAAAAGTACATGGAGAAAAACAAAGAACAAGTAATTTTTTAGTTTTGTTTTCTTACTATAAGTGTGTAAGTATTTGGGCACTATAAAATGTATTCCATTTTCCTTATAAGCACTTCTCAATTAGTTCCCTATTCAAATCTAGAGATTTCAGGCCTAAACTAAATAAGGATGATTGTATGCTATGTGCTAATAAAACCTCTTCTCTCAATTAGAATCCTATCATTAGTTTCCTAAATTCTATACTTAAAAGTCCATCTTTCATCACAAGAAAAAGAATGAAAGCAAATGTGGAATTATACTTTAAAAATAAGACAAATATTTTTTCAAGTCTGTTCAGAGTTTTAGTTTAAAATCAAACAATGGTACAAAAATGCTAAGACATTAGAATAAACATTACAATTTACTTTGAGTATCATGTTTACCAAATGTCTGTTTTATTTTTTCTAGACTAGTTTCCTTTTCCTTTTTTTTTAACACTACATGGATTCTATCAAAATGAATATGAAGGAGAAAAAGCAAAGCAAGGGTGTATGCTCTAAAAATTGAGGTTGATTTTATTTAACAAGTGGAAAAAACAAAAGCAAATCTTGATTGTGCGCAAGTAGTAAGAGACATTATAATTGACTTAAATTTTCCCTATAGTTCTCAAAGAATCAATAAGAATATGTAAAAGCATAATTACAAATATATTGAGACCTGTGACAGTATTCACCAATATAACATTTATGTTGTATTACCTATTAGAACAAAATTACCACAAGTTATAGTGACAAAGACATCATGAAATAGTAAGAAAATTCATTTGCATCGGAATATGCCTGGAAACTTTCTGAAAAATTTCAATTCCAGCAAATTAACAATTTGTTGTTGTTGTTGTTGGGTGCCGTCGAGTCGGTATCCGACTCATAGCGACCCTCTGTACAACGGGGGAAACACTATTATCAGTGCTTCTCTGCTGTTCATAGGGTTTTCAATGGCAGATTGATTTTTGGGAGGGGGTTGCCAGGTCCTTCTCCCAAGCCTACAGCTTCTGGTGTTCCCAGGTGGTCTCCCATCCAGGTACTAACCAGGCCCGACCCTGCTTAGCTTCCGAGATCTGACGGGATTGGATGCCACAGAGCTACCACTGCAGGCAATAGACAATTTATAAAAGTCTTATTTATATATAAACAGACAAATTTTGAATGTGAAATTATTCATTGTTGTGAGCATAACTATCCTTTCACATACTAAGTTTTGTCATTGTTTACAAATAAATGAAGCCTTTGTAATTTTATCCCAAACATTTTCAAAGTATTAATGTGAGAGATCTGGTTCTGATCAGGAAGGGTGTCAGACTTAACTTCTTGCTATGTACAACCCTAGGACAGTACAAAATAAATTTTCTGGCATTAGATGGCATAGGCCTTTGGTACTTGAAAAAAGGGGAATATACTAGGTGAACTTCTCCTTCATTGTACCTTTTGTGCATGGGGGCACATTCAATACCTCATATATGGAAGTGGGTCTCAGAGAAGAGAAATCTAGCTCTTGGTGAAGGAACTGAGATTGCAGTTCACAGCTTCTGAAATTGCTGTAATTCAACAAAAATGATAATGGAGCAGATGAAGTAGCACACAGAATGAGTCACATAATGTTTTATTGCATCTCTTCTGAATCCTTGATTAACTATTAAGCTTCACATGTCCACCATAAACATATGCTAGTCCTGATAGCAAATAGTTGGAAACTGTGAGCTCAACAGAGATTGTAGAGGGCACATATACTTTAAGGTGTTAGATCTTTGACCTGTGAGAGTGGAGAGAAATGTTATGCAGTTCAGTACAAATTATCCCCAAATATGGCACCTTGAAATTTGAAAAAAGAACATAAGCAAGAGGGTCACTCTTACCTTCTCCTTGCTATTTTCTCCTGAAATTCAAAAATTCTCATTCAGCAATCCCCTCCTTATATATGCAGGAAGATACATGTTATCCTTGAAGACAGATGGACACCTAGAAGAATCTGAACACCCAAGTTTTGTTAAATTCTTCCTAGTTTGTTACCATTAGTTCATGACTGTTTTCCAATCATACTTCCCACAAATGTCCACTCTTCATTAGTCTTCACATAAAAATATTCAGGTTTCCCTGTTTGAGTCTTCATTTCTGAAGACTTCTGTACCACACAAAAAATGTACAGTAAAGAAATTTGTATGCTTTTCTCTCATTAAATTCTCCTTTATTGTAAGTGCTTATGTCACGAACCTAGTGGTGGGTAAAGAACCAAGCTGGGAGAAAACTCTATAGACCCTTCCACTCAAAAGTTTAAAACTTAAGTTCTGTCAAGAGTGAAGGTGAGATACTCTTTGCTAATTGCCTTCCAGAAATAAACTTAATACTTATTAACAGAAAACAGAAAAATCCCAATGACAGGTCAATAGATACCTTACAAACTGAAGAATAGAATTCAAAAGACCACCTTAAAAATCACGAATAAGCCAAAAGCTATGGCACATACTTGTATTCCCAGGAATTTGGAAAACTGAGGCAAGAGGATCAAGAGTTTTAGGCCAGAGGCAATCTGTACAACTAACTGAGACCCTGTTTCAGAAAAAAAAAAAAAAAAGAGGAACAAGACATTAGATTAGTGGTAGAGCACTTACCTAGTCTGCACGAGGCCATGGGTTTAACACTCCAGTACAGACAGGGGAAAAAAAGAAAGGAAAATATGTCATGAATAGAGTTTTGGTGTCTTAGGAACATGTGGAACAAACATGTAATCTGATATTCAAAGGCTATATTTTGTCAAAATTGATAAAATTATCAACACAGAATCAAGAAGAACAATGAACCTCAAAACACAAATGCATAAAGATAATCATTGGTAAGTATATCACAGTAAGATTTCTAAAACAAAGATGAAGAAAAAATTTAAAAGCAACTATAGGAAAAAGATTTTGCATTGAGTGATAACAAGATGAAAAATTGCTGACTTCAGAAAAGTGAAAGCAAGAAGATAACAAATGACATTTTAAAATTCTAAAAATACAAAAACAAGATATGAGCATGGCACACTACTGTAATCCTAGTGATTCAGGAGGCTGAGGTAGGAAGGTTGTGAGTTCCAGGCCAAAAGCACCCTGTGTAACTTAGCAAAGCCCTATCTTGAAATAAAAAATGAAATAAATAAAATAAAAAACAAGTGGGAGTGCAGTTTAGTGGTCAAGCACTTGCCTAGCATGCATGGCTTCACCCCCTAGTACAGGAACAAAAGATCTAAAATAATATATCCAATGAAAATATGTTTCTAAAACAAATAGTTTCAAATAAAGAAGAAAATCTCCAGAAATTTGTCTTTTGTAAAGCTGCCTTATAGGAAATGGTAACATAATGCAATCATGGTCAAGGGAAATGATACCATAAGGAAACTTGGATCTACTTGAATGGTGAGATCTGAATCAGGTAAATATATGGGAAATGTAACTGACATTTCCCCTCACTTCTTAACATATTCAGTATACAATTGATTAGTGTAAATATAAAAACAGTGCATGATTGGGAGCTATAGCATATGTGAGGAAGTTAAATTCACCCTAGTACAAATGACTGCAAGAGGTAAAAGAAGCATGTTGTTGGAAATTTCTCATATTATATGTGGAATAAGAATATCATAGTGATAAATAAAGGCTAAATATTATAATCACTGCTGTAACCACTAAACACAAATAAAATGAGTGGAACTAAAAAAGTTACTGTGGAAATAAATGAATATCTTCACTTAGACTTCAAAGGATGCCTTAGAGAATCCCAGGGTCCAATAAAGCCGTAGCAGTAGGCCTGCAGCAGAAAGCCCCCATTAGGCAATGACTAGTAGAACCACGGGGACAAGGATGATCTTGAGGCCCTGGAAGTGTAGAGACACAAGCAGCCTCAAATAGCTGCAGACAACAGGTTTCAATCTGTGAGAGAGGCTGTGTGTGCTGAGCACAACAAAGCATCAGGGGTGGGGATATCAATAACCTTGGAGACCCAACCTCTCCCTAGCACATGGAGAGGTGAGACATGGAATTGAGCTTATTCTATGACTCAAGACATAATGTCATTTAGCTTGTTCCATTTTGGAGTAACTTGGGAACTTTTACTACTTTTATCTTGCCTATGTATCCTTTTTGAAATGATAATGTGTATATTATACATATTCAATTATTTGTCATATAAAGACTTTTTTATGTTTAGCTATTATCCTTCTCTACCTAATTTATCATGAAGTGATTTTGAGTTTTATCAAATGCTTTTTCTGTGTCTGTTGAGATGACCATATGATCTTTATTCTTCATTCTATTTAAGAGATATATTGTACTTATTGAGTTACATATGTTGAACCATCCTTGCATCCTGATAATGAAGCCAACTAGATCATGGAATATGGTATATAATCTTTTTGATTTCTTGCTGAATTCAATTTGCTAGCATTTTGTTTAGGATTTTTGGTCTGTAGGTTTTAGGTTGTGGTTATATTCTTGTCAGGTATTGAAAACAGAGTAATGCTGACTTCATAGATTGAGGTTGGAGGGTCTCTGCCTTTCAATTCTGTGGAGTAGTTACAGAAGCCCTAGCATTGATTCTTCTTCAACAGTTGGGAGAAATTTATGAGTGAAGCCATCCGGCCCTAGGCTTTTTTGTTGTTGTTGTTGTTGTTGTTGTTAAGACACATTTTATTACTAAATCAATCACATTACTTATTATTGATATATTCTATTTTTTATATCTGTTCAATTTTGGTAGATCATATGTGTCCAGAAATTTGTCCGTTTCTGCTGGAGTTTCTATTACTTTATATAGCTTTGAAAATAATTTCTAATGATCCTTTGAATTCTTTGAATTTTGTGCTATCCACAACTAATATAAATTTTCCATCATTAGCATAAATATGAAGTTGGGATTACTTGCAACCAGAATAATATAATCAAAAGAAAGACCTTAACCATAAAAAATTTTAAAATGCAGTCATAACCTCATTTTATTGTGCTTCTCTTTGTTGAATTTCACAGGTATTTCATTTTTTACAACTGAAGATTTATGACAATCCTGCTTCAAATAAGTCTATCAACCCTATTTTTTTCCAAAAGCATATGCTCACTTCATGTCTCTGTTTTACATTTTGGTAATTCTCACAGTATTTCCAAATTTTTCATTATCATTATATCTTATGATGATCTGTGATCAATGATGCCTAATATTACTATTGTACTTGTTTAAGGGCACATAAACTGTGCCTTCAGGCCTCCCTATTCACTAAGGCACAATATTGAAATTAGGCCAAATAGTAGTCCTGCAATGGCCTCTATGTCATTCAAGTGAAAGGAAAAGTCATATGCCTCTCATTTTGAATCAAAATCTAGAAATGATTAAAGGTAGTGAGGAAGGCAGGTCAAAAGCTGAGACAGGCTGAAAATTAGGCCTCTTGTACCAAACAGCCAAGTTGTGAATGCAAAAGAAAAAAGCTCTTAAAGGAGATTAAAAGTGCTATTTCTGCAGTGAACTGTAAATGATAAGAAAAGAAAATAGCCTTATTGCCAGTACATTGAAAGTTTTAGTGGTCTAGGTAGAAGATAAAACAAGTCACAACCTTCTCTTAATCCAAAGTCTAATTGCAAGACCTAATTGAAGACTCTTCAATTCTGTAAAGACAGGGTGAGGGAATCACAACAAAAGTTTGAATCTAACAGAGGTTGATTCCTGAGATTTGTGGCAATACGTTCTCTACACAAAATAAAAGTAGCTAAGATATTTGATGAAAGTGGCTGCCTTAGGAATAGATTTTCAGTGTAGACAAAATAATCTTATACTGGATGAAGATGCCATCTATGACTTTCAAAAACAGAGAGGAGTAGTCAGTTCCTTGCTTCAAAACCTCAAAGACAGGCTGGCTCTTATTAAGGGATAATACAGCTAGTGGCTTTAAGTTAAAGCCCGTGTGGACTTACCATTCTGAAACTCCAAGGCCCTTAAGAATTATACCACAGTTTCCCTGCCTGTGCTCTATAAATGGAACAATAAGGCTTAGGTGACAACATATCTGTTTACACCACGGTCTCCTGAATATTTTAAGGACACTGTTGAGAAATACTGCTCAGAAATAAAAATATTCCTTTCAAATTCTTACTGCTCACTGACAATTCACCTAGTCCCTTAAGAGCTCTGATGGTGATGTATGAGACTAGTGTTGTTTTCATGCCTGCTAACACATTCTTTAGCCCATGGATCAAGAAGTAATTCTGACTTTCAAGTTTTATTATTTAGAAAATACATTTTATAGTACTATACCAGTCATGAATTGGGGTTTAATTCATATGGTAGAACATTGCTCTGTTTGTTCTGAGGCCCTGGGTTCAATCCCAGCAAAAATGCAAAATGCAAAAATGCACTGCAAAAAATGAGAGAAGGACCAGTAAACCCACTTCTGAAACAGTCCCGAAAGGATTAGCCATTGAAAACCCTATGAATAGCAGAGAAGCTCTGACAATAGTGCCCATCATAGCACAGTGTCAGGGAATGTTTCATTCTGTTGTACATAAGGTTGCTATGAGTCAGACCTGACCCAATGGTACCAAACAACAAAACAACTTCTGGTGAAGGTGCTATGAACCTGGATGAAATGACAACAAAGGATTTAGAATATTATGTAAATTTAGTTGATCTAGCAGTATCAGAGTTTGAGAAGAATTGACTGCAAGTTTGAAAAAGGATTCTGGGTAAAATTGTATCAAGTAACATCATTATAAAAGAGAAATAGAGAAATTTTTCATGAAAGGAAGGTTCAACTGATTTGGCCAACTTTATTGTCTTATTTTAAGAAACTTTCCACAGCTACCCTAATTCAGCTTATTTGCACTCTGATCAGTTGGCAACCACTAACATTGAGACAACACTCTCCACTAACAGGAAAAAAGAAAAAGAAAAAATGTATCTCTAAACATTCAGATAATTGTTAGCAGTTCTTATCTCTGAAATATCTTTAACATACATACATTTTTAGAAATAATGCTGTTGCGTACATCATAGACTAGAACACAGTGTAAGTATAGCATGAAAATAGCTTTTATCTGCTGTGGGTAACCAAAAACTTCATGTGACTTGCTTTATAGAGATATTTTCTTTATTATGGCAGTCTCAAACTGAACCCACATTATCTCTAAGGTATACCTGTGAAATAAACAAAATAAAGTGCAGTAAATAAAATTCACTTTTTTACACCCTCCTGAATTTATCTAGTGACCTATCATTTAACATGTAACCTTAACATGTTTGCCTTAATATTAGCCTCGCTAATTGTTAATCATTCTGCAGCTCTCAAGGTAAAGATCATTTCCTCCAGAGTAAATTAATTCTGCCTTTCATATTTCTATGCTCCAGTATTGTCCCACTATTTT
This sequence comes from Pedetes capensis, assembly GCA_007922755.1. Lineage (NCBI taxonomy): Eukaryota > Metazoa > Chordata > Mammalia > Rodentia > Pedetidae > Pedetes > Pedetes capensis. The sequence continues at coordinate 5,206 of VMDO01004647.1, read as the reverse complement.
ATCATCAGGAACTTTTGTGAAAACTTGTACCATTTTTGTTTTCTGTGTCACACTACAAGTTCTGGAAGGACATTGGCATGATTCTCTGTGTCATTGTGCTGTTTTCAGGACACAGGCACTGAGGCCAGTAAACAGTAAACAAGAAACATTTGTCAGAATAAATTATCAATTGAATGAATACGTACACAAAAATTTCCTAAATTAACTTATTTTGCTGTTGTTTTAGGTTTATCCATATTACTTTACCAGGAGTTCCATTATGATAGAGTTAGCAATATGCAGGTTCTTATTTTTGGAAGTGCCAAATTTCAAAGATTTTTAAAAATGTTATTAAACTTAAAATTTAAACAGTTATGTCTGGTTTTTAAAATGTACATTAGAGAGAAAATGTGTACACACACAATTCAATGTGTTTTGTAAATTTACACTCAGGGAAATAATCCTCTCTCTTCCAGACCATTTCCAGCAACTGATGAGAAAATAAAAGCAAATCAGAAATTTTAAAACTCTGCCAGATTCCTGTGTTACTAATAGAAACAAATTTTGTTTAATCTGAAGCATTAAATATCCTTTGAATGGACAAAATGAGATCTGGGGTTGTGATACAGATGAAGAGCTAAAGTGTTCTGTGTAATAGATGTTGGAATTGAGTATTTGTTTGCTTTGTTTTGGGTGAGGAATGTAGGAAGCTGAAGCCCAAGGATGAGTGGTGATCCATTCTGGGGAAACATATGTTGAGAGCTGGCAAAAAGTCTGGAGCTGGATCAAGAGACCAGCAACTGGAATAAAAACTTGTCCTTGACACAAATGGTGATTTAGACACTTATACTTGCCTACTTTTAGTACTTTGTTCTGTGCTTGCTCTGCCTTATTTTAATCATGGAAATAGAACTGAAGTTCCAACTCTTAACTTGTGATTCAGAAGAAACAACTGATGAAAGACCTGGTGGGCAGAAGGAATTGAGTCCTTGGCAGGAGCAGAAACTCAGAACCAAAATACTTGTAGTAACTAGAGGTCTTCAAAAATTCACATAAATGTTGAGAGAGTTGTATTTCTGACAGAAAGTAGATAGGTAGACACGTCCAATTTTGTTTAATTGCAAAGAACATAGTGACTTTTGCTAAGAGCTCTGTCACATTTCATTAACCAATTTAATATATAACACACATTGATTTTACCCATACATAAGACTTCAACATATGAACTGAGGGGGAGGCAAACATTAGTTCCATATTGAATATTTTGCAAAAGAATATTTGGGAAACTATTGCAAAATCTGGGACTGAGGGTTAGCTCAGTTGGTAGAGTGCTGATCCACACTTTCTGAGGACCCAGGTTCAACAACCAGCATGGCAAAAATGGGAGAAGGATGTAGCAATTCCCTCCCTAAGCAATACCAAAACAAACAGCCATTGAAAACTCTTATATCCCAGCTATAACACTATTGGGAATATACCCAAAGAGAGATGAAGCATTTTACCACAGAGACAGCTGCATCTCCATGTTTAATGCAGCACTTTTCACAATAGCCTGGATATGGAATCAACCAAAATGTCCATCAACAGAAGAATGGATAAAATATAATGGTACATATACATAATGGAATACTACTCAGCAATTGAAAAATGAAATAATGTCATTTGTAGCAAAATGGATGGAATTGGAGAAAATTATCTTACTTGAATGGACACAAGCCCAAAAAGACAAACACCAAATGTTCTCACTCATATGTGGGAGCTGAATCAAACTTAAAAGAAGGAAAAAATCCTATACATAGATCAGAACATAATAAAAAGCTCATGTAAACTTAGCAGAGAAGGGACAACTTAAGGAGTAGAAAGAAGGAGGTCAGGATATAGCAAAAGGAAGTGATGATGGGAGAAGACAGGAGGGGGAAGAGGGATATGGAGGAGTGAAGAATGAGAAAGAGGTCAACCTTAAAGAACACAACCCAATTTTAAATGTTCAGGAAATAATTATAAAAATACCAACAATACCAAAGGATGGACATAATGCAAATGGGCTAGATTTTCATGTAAAACTGCTGACAATGTAAAAAGATAGATCAGTCTTGAAAAGAGTTTGCACTTAAATCATAAGTGGGATGCAAGAGCATAGAAAAATATTCCCACAAAAAGACATGCAAATAGAAGGGAGGCCATTGGTGTGGGAGTGGGAGAAGAGGGAGAAAGGACACAGGAGGGTAAGGGGGAAGTTATCTGTGCAATGTACAATGAAACGCATATATGGAAATGTCACAATGAAATGGATGTCAGAGTGAGACATATTAAGTTGTACATTAAAAATTTCCAATAAAAACAAATAAATAAAATAACAATAAAACAAAACTCTATGAGGGTCGCTATGAGTCCGACATGACTAGAAGATACCTAACAACAACAACAACATTGCAAAATCCTTTAAGAATGCATTTGGTTTAGGAATACTGTTTAAGAAATGGATTGGTCATTTGCCAGGAGTATTTCAGCAGTAAAATGTATAGAACCAAGGAATGCCTTATTTCCCCCATCTCAGTTAATTTCCCATCATCGTAAATTTTGTTCAATTTAATTGATATTTAGGTTTTTCAAACATCTTTGGGCCTTTTCCTTATTTAGACATTTAATATTTTTAAAAAGATACTATGAAGAAAAGCTATGAAAATCTGACATTTTAACCAGATAGAATTCTTCTGATAATGAATATGCTTTTCAACTGAAAATATTCTTTTATCATATCAAATGGTGATGTAAACATAAACAGTTAAGGAACATGAAAGGAACAAATAAATTATTATGGCTGTTTGTTTGCAGACAATTGGAATTACTTCCAGGATGTCTTGATAGAAAAGTCAGAATTTGTATAGAGTCTTGTGTAATTCAAAGGATTTGAGTATATTGGAATAAATGGATGACAGGGAATTCATTTTATATAGGTAAGGAAGTACAAAAGAGGAGATATAAGAAAGTGCAAGGTGAATATACCCATCAAATTCTTATGTGTTTCAATGAGCAAAGAAGAGAAATAAGTGAATGGAAGATAAGAACATTTCAGGAATTATGATTATCAGGCACAGGAGTCCTATCTCTGGCAAAGTCTTTATACCATTTTCTAAGTGTGAGGTGGGCTGGGATTTACCTCAGTTGGTAGAGCACTGCAGTCTCTGAGGTCCCGAGTTCGATTCCTAGCACCGAAAAAATGGGAGGACCTGGCAATCCACTCCCAAAGCAATCCCGAAACAGCCAGGCATTGAAAACCCTATGAGGGTCGCTATGAGTCGGATATCGACTCGACGGCACCTAACAACAACAAGTGTGAAGTGGAGGTTAGAGGAGCCTCTGGAGCTCTATGTAAGCAATCAAAATATTTTATGTGTTGAATATTTTGCACGGGAATATTAGGGAAACCATTGCTAATGTCCTTTAAGAACACACTTGGTATAAAGATATTGCTGAAGAAATGGCTTGTGGAGTCACATGTCAGAAATATTTTAGCAATAGAATGTATAGAAGAGAGCAAAGCCCCATTTCCCTGCCTCAGTTAATTCTACCAGTCCTTTTGTAATTACTAAAGGTGAATCTTAGAAGTATTCTCCATATCACCTTCTCCTTTATTGTCCATATCTAGTCTTATAAAATCGATACTTGATCTCTCTACTACTTTCTGTCTTAAAGAGTATCATTGGGACTTCTCAGCTGGGTAATGGTAATAGCTTCCTAATTGTATTCCCTTATTCTTCTCTTGGTCTTTCTCAGCTTTAGAAAACTTAACTGAAACAATATAATTCTCCAGGGTAAATACGTCAATGATTTGTCATTATGAGAACAATAAAATTAGAATTTATTTGTTTTATCTTCTATTCTGGAAGCTCGTGAATCTTTTCTCATTTCTAAGACTTTGCATTTGTTCGTCTCTTTCTCTGAAATGCAACTCTTTTCTTGTTTTGTTCCCTAGCAGCCCTGGCTTAACTTATATTTTTTAATTCAAATGTTACCTCTTTAAAGTTACCATCCCAAATGATTTTAGCTAAGCTACCTACCTGTGTTAATCAATTTGGGCTGCTTAAACAACACATATTTCTTACAGTTTTTTTTTAAATTAAGTCTAACACTTGGTGCTTGCAGAATTGAGTCTTTGTGAAGGCCCTTTTCCTAATTTGTGGATGGCCACCTTCTTGCAGTGTGTTCATATGAACTTTATTCGTGTGTGCTTGTGGAGGGACATTTTTTTCCTCCTTCTATTCTTAATAAAATCATTAATATCATCCTCCTGACCTCATTTAAACCTAATTAACTTCCAAAGGCCCCACATCTTAATATCATCTTGTTGGAAGGAAAGGCTTCAACATATGAATTTGGGGGGGACATACACTATATCCATAGCACCATTTTACCCTTAATGATTTCCTTCCTATAATATCAACCCTTTTTAGAGGTTCTTTATGGCAGTTATCATGATTTTTCTCTTCTTGATCACTCTTTTCCCCTTTCTAACATTACAGCCATCTGAAACTATTCTGTTCATGGGTTTATCAACTTGCTTACTCTTCTACTAAGATATACTCCCATGTTTTTTCCTTATTTATATTCAAAAACCTAGAAAGTTATCAGCACATAGGATTTGATCATTAATCATTTTAAAAATTATTCACTGGATATTGTAACAAAGCCAAAATTATTATTAAAAGCTACTATAACATATTTTTTCAAAGTGACTAGGAGATTGGTACTTTCTTTAATGAAACTGAAGAAATAGTGTTGGAAAAGCCATTGGGAAGGGAAAATACCAAGCTCTGTGTGAGGTGCATAGGTTAACATAATTGATTTTAGCACCAAAGTTTTAAAAATACAAAGCACTATAGGGAAATCAACAGAAATAAAACATATTCCTAATCTTAGAGGTTTTCCATTTGGTAGTGCATAGCTCTGTGGATGTTACATGGTAATTGTGAAGAGGCAATAAAATAGATATCCTCAGTTATACACAAGTTGATTTGGCACATTCTGCTCTGTTTCATTCTCTTTTAATGTTTGAGTAAGATAATAACTCAAATAATTTATATTAAATATGCCCCTTGATATCTGATAATGCTAGTATATCCTTTTAAAAACTGTTTGTTGATCTAAATGCTATATAAACCTTTTCATCAATGTCCCTTCCTCATACCTTCTATACCGTAATTACTTCTAGATTTTTATTTTAGTC